>JANHGN010000551.1:158197-216345 GCA_024605025.1 Megaceryle maxima | reverse complement strand
ACTTTTTTTTTTTTTTTTTTTTTTTTTTTTTTTTTTTTTTTTTTTTCCCCCCCCGCAGGTCTGCCTTCATCTTTTGTTATCAGATTTTGTTGCACAGCTACATTCTAGCACATTTGGTGATGTCAAAAGATCTTTGCTTAAGATATATCATTACAAGCAAAAAATAATTGGATATGTTTGAGTGCAAATAGTTCTCAGCTCATGCATCCTCAATCTGTCAATAGTGTGTGTTTTAAACAACTCATTTGGAATTGAGCCCAGTGTGCTGACTTTATCAGAAGTGTTAAGTGCATATTTATACTTAGGCACATACAGTCCTTATTCACAGCAAAAAAATGATCCTGCACAGCCAAGACCATCTTATACATTACAGGAGCACTGTCTAGAGCAGCTGGATTTCTGTGTTGGAAATCTGCATGTGTGTTGCTCATGCACAGGTATTTCCCGATGGAAAATACCAGGTTTGCTGTACACACAGTAGACATTGCTGAAAGCTTCTGACTTGGAAGTGTTCAAGCGTGGGCTCACCTGTGTGCCCGAGGTGCATTTGCATTGTCAGTGTAGACTGAATCTCCTGTGCGTGCTAGAGTCATGAACATCATTAAAAACTTTTATCTAGGATTACTGAGGATGCTTATCTGGAGTTTTTGCTCTGCTCTCCTGTTAGATGTTTGGATATTTGGGGTGAATATACTGCATCAGGTGTTGCTAACACTGGGCTAATGACCGTTATTAAATCTACAGCTTTAATACATGTGGATCAGTTTTTTTCCAAAATCTATGTGTTCACTGGATCAGGAATCACCTTAAAGCATATTGTCCATTGAGGGTGTGGGAAAGTGTCAGTTTGGGGCTTTTGGTTAGTATCAGTTCTTGCTGTTCCCTGATCAATGCCCAGATTTGTCATACTATGTGCTAGCAGGAGTCATTCTTACACTCATGGGAGATTCTTATTGGGCAGTATCATGCTGCTATAACTTCAGCACTCTACAGATTTAATTTGTATGTAATTAAATCATCTTTGAGTTGTCTACTTGAGGCTATGTTCTTGCATGTTTAAAGCAATCTAACTGTCTCTTAGGATGGATGTTAGGACTTAAAGAAACCTTCTAACATGGACTGTGTTGCACCTGAACTGATCTCTGCGGTGAAACTTTAGCTGAAAATCTTATAACATAGAGTTGGGAAAAATTTTGTAAATTATTGCCGTAAGAAGCAGTAGACAACTGCTCTGGCCTTGAACATGCCTTTCAAATGAGTCTGTAGTCATAGAAATAGAGTCATTTCCATGGGATAACATAATATATGGGAGGATATCTATCAAAGTCTTTTTCTGTGTTTATCCCCAAAAGACATCCTCCCCCCTGCCCTACTGATAATGGCTAAGGTATTTTTGTGGTGACTTTTTAAAATCTCTAAATGTTATGTATTTGTTACGTGATTTTGTTTAGCTGTGCATGTGTTTACCTAGTTTTTCGGTTTTCCCATGTCTCTGACTTTCTGTAAAACCACTAAACTGAAGAATCTGCAAACACAAGTGGATATCTAGTTGTGTCCTCAGATAACAGTGCTTTGAGAAACTAAATTTTTATCTAAGAAAGGAGAAGGTAATTCTTATCCATAGTGTTGCACTTAGGAAAGGCCCTTTGTGCAGCAAATGTGGTTTAGACTGAATTATTGTTAGTCTTTGTGCACATGAAGGAACTAACAGTATGTGTTTGTGTAACAATGCCTCTGTCTTCTGAGAATGAAAAAACAAGACAAGAAACAAGTTTACTGTCAGTTGGATGTTTGTTTGCTTCTTTTTTTCTCTGAATTATAATTCACTTCTGGGATATTTCTGCTGTTTGCAACCAACTTGACTGCAGTTCATCATGAGGAAGTAATCAGGTAAAAATGTGCACTTTGAGAAGGAAGATAGAGGTTCTTTACAATAAGAACCTGCCTTTGGTGATATTGACCCTACTGATAGCCAAATACTATTTGCTTGGCTGATGGGAGATGGAAGTTTCTTGCTTTTGAAACCCCAGAATGAAAATGGAGAGGAAAACAACCCTTTCCTTTTTATCAGTATTCATAGTTCAGAGTCTGACCCTTAAAAAAAGACTGTTTAAAAAGTCATAGTACAACATACAGTTTATATTTTTCATTCACTTTAGACAGATTGATGATGTGCCAAAGGACCCTCTAGAAATCTTGTCTTGACTGGAGTGAAAACTGTTGACTCACTGAAGCTTGTGGACAGTGGTGTTAAAGCAATGCTGTGTTCTGGGTGGATTTGTGTTCAGAATTAGATTAGGCTTTTAATTTCCAAGGTTATACTTTGAAGTGGTCCCAGTACAAAGAATTATGTAATTATAGGTGATTTACTGGGTCTTATATGGCAAATACTTGAAATTCCCTGTCAGTGCAGATTAACATGATGCTGTCTGCTACAATTGTGTCTGTGTGCTGACTTCATCTGAGTAGTAGAGCCAGTTTTTGTATATGAATGAGCTTGAGAGATGTATGAGGCAGTCCTTTGACTTGCTATTGTAGTAATGGGCAAGCCAGGGGAGGATGAAACTCAGATGTCTGTCTGCACTGGAGTCTGAGCGACAGTGAGAAAAATACATTTTAAGGCTGACAAGGAAATAAGGATTCTGCTTTATGAAAAAATAAGGCTTTGAAATATTCACTTTTAGTCCCAAAACACACAACAGATACTTAATGAGCACACCAGCAAGAGAATTTTACAGAACCGAAACTTAAGCCTCAGTCTTCAGTCTTTGTGTTTCATTACCAAATTACTGTATATTGAGTTTCTCAACAGAAATCAGAAAGAAAGACCATACAGGATTTGAAAAGTCCTTGTGGAAAATTTAGTTGAACCGGCTACAAAATATGGAAACTTTCAACTTAAAGAGTTTTTTTGGGGTTTTTTTGGCTGTTTGCAGTTACACTATTTTCCCTTTCAGGCTTTTCACAAATATTGGTGAATACTCTGATGAAATCTAGTCTCCAGTATGATACACAAGGTTGCCCTCAGAAGCAGAGAAATTTCAGTCCATCAGTGCAGATATTTGTTTAGAAAGATTCCAGCAAAATTTCCAGCATAATATTTTGAAAAAGTAGGTATTATGATCCAGAGCTGGCCAAGAATCAAAAAGAAGAGTCTTACATAACCAAGAGAGTCTTCCCCCAACCCCCATTTTTTTTTTCTCTTACAAAAAAAAAAAAAAAAAAAAAAAAAGGCAAAAAAAAAAAGCAGCATGCTTCTGTGGAAATGTCAGGAGTGATGTCCACTCTTTCATGATCTTGCTTATATAAAGCAACTTTAAAATCCATTTTAGGACAGTGGTAAACTTTGATAAAGAAAAAAAGGGTGCGATTTCCCCTGCAGAAACTGCACTTTCTGTGCAGAGACTCATAGTAGTTGTTCTAGAAGAGACAGATTCATTATGTTCACTTATATTAAAAATCATCTCATCTAAGGCAGAGTTTATGTACCCTTGCTACTTCCCAGCTTTGGATGTTAGTTTCTGATCTCTGTGTGAAGTGCAGAAGGACCCGTGGTCTTGTATAATATTCATGTTGGCCACAGTACCCTATCAGGTACTTTCATAGCACAGACTTTTAACTCAAAGTTAATACATCCTGTGAGATGTGTTATCTTGACTGAGGGTATACTTTGGAAGGTGGCACTAATTGTGCTTCAATTAGATGCTGTTTGAAGGTTTTTATTCAAAAAAGAGGATACTGTGAAAATCTATGTATCCATGAATTTCAGCATGTCCATTACAGTAGTTTTATAGTATTTAGTAAAACAATATGAAGTTGAGCTTCTTAGCATGCAGAATGAAAACCTGAAGGAAATCTTAGGAATTTTAATTTATAAAGAGTTCACTGAGTGAAATCTTATAAGTCACCTGAAAGGCTTATGTATTTACGCCAAAAAGAGTTCCCAGATCATCTGATCTATTTTTTCTAAGGCTGACCTACTCAATAAGTTCTGACTAGCTCAAGACTTCTGGTACAAAGACTAAATGCACTAAAAACCACAGGAGAGATGGAGAAATCAAGATTCCTGTCTGGAACAATGGCAAAGAAAGGAATTTTGACTTCAGCCCCATTTTGTGTTGGATATATGCTAATTTTTGTATGATGTACTTTGTTTCAGGCAAGTTACACACCCTCCACCTCTCTCCCTCAAAAATATACATACATCTTTTTTAATTATTTTCCTTCTTTCTTAGGGTTTGATCTGACAGCCAAGACAGTCTGTCTCAAAACACTGAAGGTGTGGCATGCTGAAATCAGAGCAAAGATACCATTTACTATCACTTTAATCTGGGTAAAATGGAACTTTTCAGATTTTTTATTTGTATTGTACTTTCTTCCTTTCTCTAGCTTTCTTTTTTCTTTCTTTTTTCTTTTTCTTTTCTTTTTTTTTTTTTTTTTTTTTTTTTTTTTTTTTTTGTGTTTTTTATTTTTTTTTTTCTTTTTTTTTTTTTTTTCTTTTCTTTTTTTTTTTTTTTTTTTTTTTCATTTATTCTTGGAGATTATGAATTGATTGTGCCTGCTAGAAGTATCCACTGGAACAATATTGTTTTCCACTTAAAGAACATCAGTGGAACCAAACAGCAAGTTGTTGCAACACAAAGATATTGCCAGGTGTTTTGTTACAGTCCTTCAGATGTATTTTGATTCATATGAATGGATGATGTAAGCAGAAGACCAGTAATTAGAACTGTGTTTCATGTTTGCATTGACTCTTAAGTCCATTTAAATTGAATAAGATGCTGCATTAAATATACTTTATGAAATCTTGAGTCAATGTTTAGAGCAACAGTGAGGTAGGCAGATCCTTGCAAGTGTGTTTGTCAGCCTTCCTCTTTTGTGTCCCTTGAGCTTTGAGGAAAGGAAGACAGAACAGAAACCCATCTTTCTGACACCCTTCAGTGCAAAGAGAGGGCATGAAGGCTTCTACTTAGTGATCCTCGGAAAGATGGGAATAACAGCCAGCTGATGCTCCTGCAAAGGAAAACACAGCACAGAAGAAATGGGAACAGAAAGGAGGTTGTCAGCACACTCACCTTCTGAAAAGGGCATGGAGATAATTAGTGACTGCATGAAGGAGAATTTTTCTTTCGGAAAGAGAAATGATAAATTCAGGAAAGAGGAAAAGGTTCATTTATTGACAGCACACAAATGACAGCTCTCACTAAAGAGCTATTTGAAATCAGACAGAGATCTCTGTTTGGGTGGGCAACAAGAGTGAATAGTCATTCAGATTTTGTGCATTTCTGGGTGACTAGTGAAGCAGCCAGCACCTTATTTATGTTACTTAAATAAAAGGAAAAAAACAACTCCAGTATTTCATGAGCTGAGCTCCAGTGTTGGTTTGTGAACAGAATTGTAAGGGAAGCCCCCTGGTGTTTACAGCAGGGTGGTGGTAATTTTGAACATACTTGTTTTTATCCCAGGGCTGAAGTTTATTGGCCAGCCACAGCAGGCAGAGATAGATTGACCTTTTCTTCCTTGGCTATGTTGTGCATGGTGCATACTACCTGCAAACCTGCAGTGTAAAAGATGGAGACACAGGGAATTAAATATTGTGTCCTTCAGTCTAAAACCAGGTTAAATCAATAAATATCACTTGAATGGCAATTTTTTGAGCTCTGTGCTACTGTTACTGATAGACATAGAGAAGGATTGGAAACATTGGGGTTTTTTTGAGAAGAGATATACTCTCCTGTCAGTTCACATAATCAAAACAAATGTCTGTTGCAACTCTTTTCTTTCCCTAATGAAAGTATTTGAGTGCTGGAACGGATTTCCCTGAGAGGCTGTGAAATTGTCATTACTAAGGATCTTCAGAACTTGACTGGACAAGACTTTAAGCAGCCTGACATAACAGTGAGATTTGTCTTCCTTAGAGCAGGCATCTGGACCAGAAAACCTCCAGAGATCCATCTCATCCTCAATTATTCTATGGTTTTAAACTATGATGGAACCTGAATTAATTATGGCATTATATGAGTAATGTAAAAAACAGCATTAAAAATCATAGAATCACAGAATCATAGAATGGGGGTTGGAAGGGACCTCTGGAGATCATTCAGTCCAACCCCCCTGCCACATCAGGGTCACCTAGGGCATGCCACACAGGAACAGATCCAGGCAGATTCTGAAAGTGTCTAGAGGAGACTCCACAGCCTCTCTGGGCAGCCTGTTCCAGTGCCCCATCACCCTCACAGTAAAGAAGTTTTTTCTCATGTTGAGGTGAAATTTCCTCTGTTCCAGTTTGTTATCTTTACCTCTTGTCCTATCACAGGCTGACCCCTTTTACTTGACACCCAATCTTGACACTGCAGTAACACATGGTTAAGTTAGAAAAATTGTTGGTTTATTTTATTTTATTTTATTTTATTTTTTAAATGTGGGGTACTTTCTAAGTTATTGAGTGTCTTGTGGTAATAATGCGTATTGCAATGTCATGTATACTTCAGTATTCTGAGCACTGTAATATGCTCAGGAGTCCACTGTGCTTGAATGCAATAGTGGGTTTCATGCATTAAAGTGTGTGCTCATTGGATTCTCAATGATATAGGAGCAGCAAGTAGAAATGGACAAAGAATATGGGATGATCTGTAAGATCACAAAGATCTAATGCATCTGTATGAAAATTATGATGAGGAAGCTGCTGTTAAAATGCAGTTCCAGTAAAATAAGGCAGTAGTTCCTTCTCTAAATAGGTATGTATTTGAGAAAAAGGGTCAAGACTTTTTTTTTTTTCTTTCTAACAACTGTTGTGTGTAATGTTTCCCAGAATGCTGTGATCCTATATATAAGAATATGGCCATAGGTCTTAGAATTGTAGAATCATATAATAATTTGGGCTGGAAGGTACTTTAAAGGTTACTGAGTCCAAGCCCCCTGCAATGAGCTAGGACATGTTTAAATCAGGTTGCTCAGAGTCCCATCCAACCTGACTTGGAGTGTTTCCAGGGATGGGGCACCTACCACCTCTCTGGGCAACCTGTTCCAGTGTTTCACCACACTCATCGTAAAAAATTTCTTCCTTACATGTAGTCTAAATATGCCTTTTTTTTAACTTAATACCATTACATCTTGTTCTATCGCAACAAGCCCTGCTAAAAAGACTGTTCCCCATCTTTCTTATAGGCCCCCTTGAAGTACTAAAAGGCCACAATAATGTCTCCTCAGAGCCTTCTCTTCTCCAGGCTGAACAACTCCAACTCTCTCAGCCTTTCTTCACAGAAGAGGTGCTCCAGCCCTCTGATCATTTTTGCTGCCCTCCTCTAGACCTATTCCAGTGTCTTTCTGGTGCTGAGGACTCCAGAGCTGGACACAGTACAGGTCAGCATAGCCTTTATTTTTCGAGTCCTATTGTAAGATCACTACTAATTCTAAAATGTACACAAAAATGCTGACAGGAATTTCTAGCATCTTGAAGACAAACAACCAGAATAACTATTTGGATTCTGCTGTGAACAGGAGATGTATTTCTCTTTTAGTACACTGCCTTGAACAGAATACCCTATTTTGACCAAAGGTTGTACTTGAAACAGATATATTATCTTACTGGTGCATATTCAGACCAAAAATGCATAAATAGCTACTATGAGAGAGTATACATATAACTAGTCAAGATGTAATTAATTTCTGCAGGAAACAGTTTAATTTGGTATCATCCTTTCTTAGTGTGTATGTGCAAAGTCAAGTCTTGTGCACAAACACTTTGTATTTGTGTGTGATTATTAGCATTCCTCTGTTGGTGTACAAAGTCCCTGTGCAGGGGATTTGAATCACATTGTAAGTAGATCTGAGGCAACACAGACTTCTTTGAAAACAAAAGGAAACAAAAAATTAAGATTGTAAAAGCCTGAACTGAAGAACAGAAACTTTGCCCTGATGATACAGCTTTTCCCCATAGGATCTGCAAATGCAGATGTCATTCTTCTTTGCCAAAAGTTCCCTTTCTTGCCAAGTAGATTGGATCACTCCCAACATACTGGAGAAATCCAGCCATAGGTAAATACAATATTCTCTAGCTAACTAAAGTTCAAAGCTGATAAACTTGTCACATGTCAGTATAAACCCACTGCGTTTTCTCAGTGAGACAGCTTTGAATGATGACTTCTATATCTTATTTCATGAAAACTTCAAGAGATCTCTGTTTTAACAGACAGATCCTCACAAATTCGTCACTTTTGTCAAGGTGTTGCACACAATGCTACTTTGTTATGAAGTCTGGTGTTTAGTGGCACTTAATTTTGCCAAATAGCCTGAAGTGGGAGCATTTTTAACATAGAATTAACAACTAGGAAAAGCACTATTATTGCAGTCATCCTCAACACCCAAAATAAGTAGTCTAATACACTGTACAAAAGGTAATCTTTTCACATAGTAATTAAAATGGCTTTACCTAGAAGTCTGTCTTTCAAGAAAGCAGAATTCCAGACAACCAGGAAAGCAGATGTTACACTTCCATCTTGATAACTTAAAAAGGTTAGATATTTAGATATGCTGAAATAAGGGCCAGAGGAAGGACAAGTTAATTTGCTTTTTGTTTTCTAGAAAGCTTGATATTGTAAAATAATCAGTATTGCTCATCATTTGGTTTTGCAAAACATCTACAGCTGGTGCTTGGAAGTTATGAAACAAAGCCTTGATCATAACCTGCCCTTTTCCCCCTTTCCAGCTTCATGCTGTGATTGAGCAAATAGAGATCTTCAGAGTTAATCTGAAATTTGGAAAGAGGAATGCATGTTTTTTGACATCAGTGTAAAAACTTGAACAATAGTAGGAAGCAAATATTGATTTGTATGGCTCAGAAAATGAAATTTGATGAAAGAATGAGGTGATATGTACTTGAAGACAGAGATCCTAAAGTATTATGAAAAGGTGTATGTCCATGTTATGGACTGGGAAAATTGGTTTCATAGATGAAATACACCTTATCAAAGTTCATCCATAGGGTTATCAATGAAACCAGTGGTGCTAATTCTGATCTTGCATGCTGTATGTTGGTAATTAGCTGATGCTGCCTTTCACATAATATCCCCTTGTCCTCCCTTTGCATTCAGTATCTCAATAAATCTTCAAAAAACAGAGAAGCAGGAGTCTTATTTAACCAAGAAGTTCTTCTTTTCCCACACTGTTACAGTTGGTAAAACCCAAGCTCTGTCAAAGCCAATGGAAAAAAAATTCTGAGTATGAGGTGTCAAGATATCACAGAATTTGCAATTTTGTAAAATTTGTAATATTAGACCAAAGTCGCACCATTGCACCAGGTAGTACTGAGAAAGAGAGGACCTTCATTCTGGTTATGGACAGCACTGGATAACAAAAATACCACCCAAACTTGTTAAAGTGGCATTGAACATTAATTAATAAACTATATCTCACAAGGACTTTTTTAATCTTAGGGTTGATACTGGTGTAAAATCATGTCTGCCTGGGAGTTGAACTGTGGGCAAAGTGACCTCTTCCATGGAAATATATCCCACCTTTAACAGAATCCACCCTGTGGAGGGAGTGTACATAAAATGACAGCTGAAGGAATTATCAGAGCTGTGAATGGAAAGGTTGTCTTGTCTTGAGAGTGAATCCAATAAAATTCTGTGCTGAGTCCAAGAAAATTGTTGGGCATGTAAATTAAAGCCAAACCCAAGTCTTCTCTGAACATTTACTGGCAGCCACAAACTTCGACAGTTTCAGGTGATGAAATTTCCAGGTTGTATTTGAGGGCTTTCTATAAGTTGCAACCACCGAAAAAAGAAAAAAAAATGGTAGCAGGTGAAGAAGGGGAGATTCATGGACTCATGTTGAGTGTCTTTCCTGACACTGTAAATTCCAAAGCAGCAACAATATCAAAAAGCAACAAAAAATCCTATTCCTCATAATAAATCAATAATTTTTTTTCCATAATAGTTTTATTATTCTGATAACAACAGCTTGACATTTTTACATTGGCTCAGTTAAGTTTTTCCTATCTATTGCCTGCCAGAAGAAAAAAGTTCTTTAATTTTCAGTCATCTGCTGGAAAGTGATACTTTTTGATTATTAATGAATGTGCACATTGGATCATTTCATGCTCTTAATTCTGAATTTTGCTAGACAAAGCAGGATAAAGGTACAGATCATGTAGGGAAATCGTAGGTTATGACAGCAATAATAATAAAAGGTTATTCTACTTTTATTTAAGATGAAGTTATTGATTGTGAAAGGTACCATGATGCATAAGACTTTTTGAAAAGGTATCTACTGGATTCAGAACAAGTAACAATCCATGCAAATTCTCAGGGTAAAAAAAAAAAAAAAAAAAAAGCTGATAGGGTAAATCTCTTCAGTGGGTCTCTGAATGACTCCACAATAGTTCTCTGTCTTCTCTGTCTTTTGCGTCTTGAATAAAACCAACCATGGCATTTCTGATGATGCACTAATTGTGATTATTTACATGTAATGCACTAGCAAGTTTATCTGAGTGACTTCACAGGATCACAGGATGTCAGGGGATGGAAGGAACTCTGGAGATCTTCCAGTCCAACCCCCCTGCCAGAACAGGACCATATAATCTAGCACAGGTCACAAAGGGACAAAGGGATGCATCTAGGCAGGTCTCGAAAATCTCCAGAGAAGGAGACTCCACAGTCTCTCTGGGGAGCCCGTTCCAGTGCTCCGTGATCCTTACAGTAAAGAAGCTCCTCCTCATGTTAAGGTGGAACTTCCTGTGCTCCATCTTACATCCATTCCCCCTTGTCCTATCACAGGGCATGATTGAGAAGAGGCTGCCTGCCTCCTCCCAACACTCAGCCCTCCTATATTTGAAAACATTTATTAAATCTCCTCTCAGTCTTCTCTTCTCCAGACTAAAGAGCCCCAGGTCTCTCAGCCTTTCCTCATAAGGCACGTGTTCCAGTCCCTTAATCATCCTTGTAGCCCTCTGTTGGACTCTCTGGAGTAGATCCTTGTCCCTCTTGAGCTGGGGATCCCAGAACTGGATGCAATATTCCAGGTGAGGTCTCACTAGGGCAGAGTAGAGGGGGAGCAGAACCTCCCTTGATCTGCTAGACATGCTCCTCCTAATGCACCCCAGGATACCATTGGCCTTCCTGGCCACAAGGGCACATTGCTGTCCCATGGATAGCTTGGACACCAGGACTCCCAGGTCCTTCTCCAGGGGGCTGCTCTCCAGCAGATCACCTCCCAGTCTGTACCGGTGTACTTCATTGTTCTTCCCCAGATGCAGGACTCTTCACTTATTCCTGTTAAACCTCATTAAGTTCTTCTTTGCCCAGCTCTCCAGTCTGTCCAAGTCTTGCTGAATGGCAGCACAGCCTTCAGGTGTATCAGTCAAACCTCCCAGCTTCGTGTCATCAGCAAAGTTGCTGAGAAGTCTCATCATCATTGTCATTGATAAAGATGTTGAACAGGACTGGACCCAGCACTGATCCCTGGGGGACTCCACTAGTTACAGCTCTCCAGCTGGACTTGGCATCATTGACCACCACTCTTTGGACTCTGTTGTCCAACCAGTTCTTAATCCATCTTACTATCTGCTCTTCTATCTCACACTTCCTGAGCTTATTCACAAGGATATTATGGGAGACAGTGTCAAAAGCCTTGCTAAGGTCAAGATAGACTACATCCACTGGTTTCCTTGCATCTATCCATTCACTCACAATATCATAGAAGGCTATCAGATTAGTCAAGCATGATTCCCCTTGGTAAATCCATGCTGACTACTTCTGAGAACCTTCTTCTCTTCCATGTGCCCAGAGATGACCTCCAGAATGAGCCTCTCCATTGTTTTTCCAGAGATGGAGGTGAGGCTGACTGGCCTATATTTTCCTGGAACCTCTTTATTGCCCTTTTTGAAGACTGGAATGACAATGACTTTCATTCAGTCCTCTGGCACCTCTCTTGTTTGCCACAATTTTGCAACAATGATGGAGAGTGGTCGGGCGACAAAATCAGACAGTTCACTCAGCACTCTTGGGTGCATCTCATCAGGGCTCATGGATTTATGAATATTCAATTTGTGTAACTGGTCCTTAATTCAGTCTTCACTGACCAGTGGAGAGTGATCCCTCCACCAGTCTCTCTCCCCTTCATCCAGGGATTTGAGTTCATGGGGGCTGGTCTTAGGAGTAAAGACTGAAGCAAAGAAGGTGTTCAACAACTCTGCCTTCTCTACATCCCCAGTTATCAGGGCTGCCGTGGGCCCACACTTTCCCTGTTCTTCCTCTTACCACTGATATATTTGAAGAAGCCCTTCTTATTCTCATTTACTTTCTTTGCCAGTTTAAGTTTTAAGAGAGCTTTGGCCTTCCTTGTTGCCTTCCTCCATGCTCTAACAACTTCTCCATAATTCTCCCAAGTGATAAGTCCCTTTTTCCATGAGCTGTCCTTTTCTTTCTGCCTTAAAATCTCCTTCGGAAGCTCCCTGCTCATCCATGCAGGTCTTCTAGCACGTCTACTTGATCTTTTACTCAATGGAATGCATTTATCTTGGTCCTGGAGGAAGTGGTATTTAAAAGTTGACCAACTGTCTTGGGCTCCTTTACCCTTCAGAGTCCTAGCCCATGGGATTCCTGCAAGCAGATCTTTGAAGAGTTCAAAGTTAGCCCTGAGGAAGTCCAGGGTGATAATCCTACTTATTGCTCTGCTTCCACCTTGTATAATGCTGAACTCTACCATGTCACGATCACTGTCGCCAAGGCTGTTCCCAATCTTAATGTCCCCAACCAGTCCTTCCTTATTAGTTAATCCAAGGTGCAGCAGTGCACCTCTCCTTGTTGGTTCCTCCACTACCTGCATCAGGAAGTTATGATCTATACACTGCAAGAACCTTCTGGACTGAGTATGCCTGGCTGTGTGGGCTTTCCAACAAATACCAGTGTGATTGAAGTCACCCATGACAACCAGGGAGAGTGTTCTAGTGGCTACCTCCAGTTGAATGTAGAAGGCCTTGTCAACATCTTCTTGGTTTGGTGGTCTGTAGTAGACACCCAGAACTGTTTCACTCCCCTTTCCATGTCCCCTAATTCTTACCCACAAGCTTTCAACCTGTTCTACCCCCTGCCCTCTCCCTGGATAGAACCTAATATATTTTAGTTGCTCTCATATAAAGAGCAACACCACTGCTTCACCTTGTTGGTCTGTCTTTCCTGAATAGTAAATAGCCATCTATAACAACATTCCAGTCATGGGACCTGTCCCACCACGTCTCAGTGATTGCAATTATATCATAGTCATGCATCCCAACAAATATCTCTAACTCCTCCTGCTTAGTCCCCATGCTCTGTGCATTGGCATACAAGCATTTCAAAGAGGAAGGTTTTAGTTTTCATTCTTGTCATACAATCATTCCTGGCCACCTCTGTGGCCACCAACCTGCCAGTGAGCTCTGCATGAGTGTTGTCACACTTACCACCACCATCGACCTCAAGTGGGATGGCAAATTGAAGGCCATCCCCAGGCTCAACTCCCCTTCCCCCTTCGAGCCTAGTTTAAAGCCCTTTCAATGAGCCCTGCCAACTCCTGTGCAAGGATCCTTTTTCCTCTTTGAGATAGGTGCACTCCATCTGCTACCAGCAGACCAGGAGCCATATAAACTTTCCCGTGATCAAAGATCCCAAAATTCCAACAGTGGCACCAGTCTCTGAGCCACATGTTAATCAGGTGTGTTTTCCACCCTCTTTCTGTGTTTTTCCCTACTACTTGAGGGATTGCTGAGAACACCACCTGTGCACCTGAGCCTTTAACTAGTCACCCCAACGCCTTAAAGTCCCTCTTAATTGCCCCTGGACTTCTCTCTGCAATTCCATCATTACCAACCTGGATAACCAGCAAGGGGTCATAATCAGAGGACTGCACCAGAGCAGCAAAGCTTCCTTTATACATCTCTAACCGGAGCCCCAGGGAGGCAGCAGACCTCTCTGTGGGATGGGTCTGGTGTACAAATGGGCCCCTCTGTTTCATATATCGAAGAGTCACCCATTACAATCACTCTTCTTTTCTTCCTCTTTGAGGAAGTCCTTAGGTGTGGAGGTGAGTGACAGACCCTGGGTGACTCACTGGGTGAATCTCTGTCACCATTTTCCTTCCCTTCTACCTCCAGAGTCTCATACCTATTCTGCAAGTGTATTTGAGATGGGGGTGTAGGAAAACAAGGGGTACAACTTGCCTGCCTTGCTGAGCAAGGACCTGTCTTCATTCCCCCTTGTCTCTTGGGTCCTCTTCTTTTACCTGGTGGTAAGGGAGGAGGGGATCCTCTCCTTCTTGTGAAGCTTCCTGTTTGTTCTGCAGGGGCACTGCAGGCAGAGCACTTCTTAAGAGAACATACCTGCTCCGTTTTTTGTGCTGCAAAGAGACCTGTTCCTGCTCACTCTGAATATATATAATATACATATATATTATTATATATATATAAATATATTTTTCTTATGAGTGGAAAATGGCCTTCAGCCTAATATGTCTGACTATACAGGTTTATCTTTGATCTCACATGCCTGCTATTTTCACATACTCCAAATACCTCTGTAAGGAAACAAAAAAAGTATGTATTTTATAGTGATTGCCACCTGTTTAAACCAGGTTTTGTTTAAATCTAATTAACTCTAGGTTAATTTATTTTGTATGTGCAACCTAGAAGTGGAGCCACTCTTTCTCCTGTTCAATAAAATTATAATTGACCAAATAAGTAAAAAAAAAAAAAGAAAAAGAATTCTAAACAATTTTCATTGCATGGTGGCATAAATGTTTGTACCAGTACAAGAGAAGGATGGGACTGCTTTTTCTACTCCTGATGTTACTTCAATTGATTAAATGATTGCCTTAGGCACTAGCAAGTCCACACAAAAGAAAAACATTTAAATTCTGAGCTGTGGAGAAAAGAGCTAAGGGGAAGCAGGGGTGGGCCAGAAATTTCCATTCATTGAAGCCAATCCATCATCAAACATAAACCAGAAATAAAGTAATCTTTGTTAGGCTTGGTGCTTGGTGCTTCAGAACAACTTATCAGAGATAAGGGGTCTTTTAGGTTTGGTTGTAGGGTCCATAGCAGTTCTTGCAGTATCTAACTGGTTTATTTACTCTGAATAGCAGTGTTGGCTCCTTTTCATGTATAACTTACATGTCAGATATGTCATGGTGATGGTACTTTTATCCCAACAGTGACTTCAGTATTTTTTCCAAAATAAACCAAGGAAACCATGTTTTGTTTATGGTTTGTTTTTTTTTTTTTTCTTCATTTGAGTTTTCAGCATTGTAAAATTAAATCAACTAAAAAGCCCATTTTCAATGACTTGGTTTTGAAAATCAGTTATTTCAAAATGCCAGCCAAAGCAAAACCTGGGAGTTCACATAGCAGGCTGAGATTATCCTGTCTCAAATAAATGGACAAAGGAAGGTGGTCATGGTTTGCAGATTGTTTTCAGGGGAGTGGTAGGCCTGAAAGGTTCAGACTTAAGCCAGAGGTGATTTGGATCAAAGCTCTTTCTTGCAAACCATGAGAGTTTTGGGAAGGGAGCCTGGAAAATTAATAACCAGAATATGGCCCTTATCTCAAATCTGTGAGACTTGCGATATCTCCTTCTGTAAATGGGAAAGAACAAAATTGCACTAAACTTCAGAGGCCGATCAAAAGCAATACACCATATGTAAGACATTAGTTGTGTGTGCCTATGTCGTCACACACACAAACTATTCCGTGAACTGGTTGTGTAAGGTACTAAACTACATTTATCTTTATGTCACTTCAGCCTGCCCAGCCAGCACCTCAGTGACTTTGAGTAAATTCAGGCAAATCTCTCCACTTCTCAATGTTCACTCTCACAATAGAGAGAGCAGGACAAAACCCAGGCTTTTCTCGCTCTAGTTAAAATCAGACATTTTGTGTAAACTGGCAGAGTGACAATAGCTGTGGTACTGGGCACGTTCTTCTGTTAGCTCTTCGACAAGGACAAGAAACTTCTGTAGAAGGTATAGGTATGTTTAATTGACACATCTGTTTTCTAGGTAAACATGAGTTGAGGCTTCAATACAATAAACCTGTGTTAATTCAAAATGCCATCTCTTTTTAAGTGTTTGTTCTGTCTGATTAAGAAAATGTCTCTTCTAGTAGTGTTGCAAGGCTAGAGAAGTCCAGACTAGCCAAATTTTCTTACCTCAGATTTTAATGTAATGACTTAATTTGGGGCTATTCAAGGCCTCTCTGGTCACATAGAAAATGCACAGATGCAATCTTGCATTGCTAGAGTGGTTTAGGTTTAGGTGGTTTAGGTCCCTGACAATCCAATTGATTTTGGTCTGAGAGAGATTAAGTGTTATTTCAATCAGATGGGATGAGCAGATCCAGTATACCACTGTCACTGTATCTTTTTCTCATCTTATGTTTCCACCCTTGCAGCCCAGACTCTTCTTAACTCACATGTGCCACTTCAGTTCACTGAACCAGCTGAAAAGCAAGTAGCCCAACATACAAGAAGGTTTGTAGAAAGGCATATGAATTTTATATTTGGACTTTTATATGAAGTGCAAGGTGGTGATGTGACATAAGCATTTCTGTCTCTCCATTTCTCACAGACTTTATTCTGCCTTTTTCAGGAAGGTAATGGTATGCTAAGAGACACCACAGGGATCTTACTATCTAAGTTACATTTGCTTGAGTAAAAGTTATAGTCTATTTGCAGCAGGAGGTTGAATCTTTTGATTTTACAACTGTTTTTGATGCACTGCTGGGTATGTTGTAAGTCCAGTGAATATCAAGGAAAACTTTATATATATGTATATAAATCCTTTGATTTGCATTAGCTGCACTTTTGACAAATTATTTGGTGTCAACTTCAGGATAACATGTCTTGTCAGGTGGCATGCTTTTCCCTGTATCCGAGATGTGTTCTTCCCCCAGTGTAATGTGTACTTATACTAGCGTGGGCCGTTTTCTGTGAAAGAACAAGGAAAGGCAGAACAGAAGAAAACCCTGTTTCTCTCTTACATGTGGACTTGGTGATCTTAAAGGTCTTTTCCAACTTAAATGATTCTATAATTCTATTCTTGAATAAAGGAGTAAGGTTTCCTGCAGTTACCACCTTTTCCCCTTTCCACATATATTCTACTCCTTTGTGTATTTTGCTTTCATAAGGATTATTTTGCAGATGAAGAGAACCAAGTGTAGATCCTGTGCTGTTAACCTCGGTCCTGTAAACATCTGTCAGCCATTCCTTCCTCTACTTTTCTTCAGTAAATTTTTTTTTTTTTTTTTTTTTTTTTTCCCCTAACATGTGCATGCCTTTATTTTTCCTTCTTTGTACTGGAGACATACTTTCAAGAATTCTGAGGTTTAGAAACTTTTTAAAAATGAAAGGTGATATTCTCAAGTAAGCATATGCCTCCAGAAATGGAAGAGGAGAAATCTTTCCTCTCCTCCATCTCCACACATCCCTTTAATGCTGTTAAGCTCATGATAAGCAGTGATATTAACTACAGCTTAAAAACACACCACAGTTTGGTGCCATAGACTTGAAATTAGATTTGGGAGATGTTCCTTTCCTCTGCTTTTTTAACCTTTCTGACTGCAAGTGGTATTTAAATATTTTTGAAAAAATGTAGATTACATACTATGATGGGATTCTGATCTCCTCTCTTTGGGCCTCTTCAAGCGCTTTCAAAAAGTGATTTCACACAAACCAATAAATAGTTGATAGGGATAACCTAAAAGTGCCTTTAGGGAAATATATCCACATAAAAGCTTTTCTAACATTATACACTATCCTGTCAGCATTTCCTTTACAATTTATTTGGTACTGGAGGCTCAGGCCTAAGGAAGCACTACTGTAGTCTTGCCTCTTGGAGTTGTCTGTTGGTAAATGAATACAGAATTTTACCATATGGCAGCAGTTTTTTAAAACTGAAGGTAGCAAAATTTTTTTTTTTTTTTAATTTTTTTTTTTCAGATTCATGGAATTGGCAATGTAGAGAGTCTTTTATTCATCCTTGCAAGGGACGTGGGTAGACTTGGCATGGAACTCTTCCCCTTTAGGGATTTGAAGAAAACAAGTTTTTTCAAATACCCATAATAACATACAGGTAAATAATGAGTTCAGACCAAATAACTGCTAAATATGAGAAAACCAGCATATTTCTACTCCTACTGCTAGCCAAAAAAGGATCAGTGATTACCCATATCCTGCCAGTGATATTTTGCACAGACTTTTCTACTGTTTTCAAGTGGGAGATCAGTGCTGATGGTTGATGGCAGGATGTGGACCTTATAAAGTATTTCCTGATGAAAAGAGCACTTTGGATTATTGGATAGACTAAAATGTCATTTAATAAGCTGGATTATGAAAGATGGACTCCTACACACTCAGGAGTAAGTGTAAATTGACATAAGAGGTTCTGATCTTGAAAAAAACCCTTCATCAGGCATATCCTCAGGTCAGTAAGAAATCACATTAAATTCCAAGGACTTTATACAGATAGTTTGTGGCAACAGGGACTTGGCTGAAAAGGACAGTACCTCAATACCCAAACCTGTGAATGTGGTTTAACTGTTTACATAGTGATGACACATGGGACTGTGAAGTATGTATCAGAGCAGTCAGCATTTCTCCATAGCAAATGTAAAGTAGAACAGAATGGGCTTGTGTGGAGTTTGTTCCTCTTTCAAAAGTAGTACCCAGCATATCAGACCTCTAGAGGGTATGGCAACCACTGACCACATTTGTTAACTTTTCTGTAGGGATCCCAAATGGTTTTCAAAGTGCTTGTATGTATGTGATGCAGAAGGATGCTAATAACTGTGAGTGGAAAGGAGGGACTGGTAGGAAATGGGAAGGCAGACCTGCCATCTGTGCTGACTGAAAGGAAGGCAGTAGAATGCATGAGCATCTGCCATCTAGAGAAAACAGAAATGGGAAATTTGGGCACAGATATTGCTACATGGTTCTTTCGGAGCAAATAGGCAAGATTATGCAAAATACTGTTTGCATCTTAACATCAGTTTCTTAAGTTAATGGTAAGAAACCTGTCCTGAGAAATCTTATTGGAAAACCTGAAGTGCAGAAGTTATCTGGGATATGAGAGCTGATCTTCCTGCCAATACTAAATACATAGAACGAATGTGGGGTGGTATGACATGGAAATACTATAATGGGAGAAGTACAGATCGGAACATGTAGGATAACAGATATTATGGCAGTTTAGGGGTCCCTTTAAGGGAACCCAGCACAACCTACATTTTGGATTTTTGTTTCGTTGGCTGGTTTTTTCCCTTGGATTTCCTAAATTGAAATTGTGTACAAGTGTGCAGTATTTTTGTAGCTCTTAGCATATTGCATAGGTTACACTAAAACACTGCATGTGCAGAGGAATCTGGGCTATATGTCAAATTTGTCTATGTTGGGACACAGTGTGTGTGGACCCAGAGGCTGTGCACATGCACTAGAGTGGCTCTGCATGTGCTGCTGTGAGGATGTGTTTTGCCTGATTGGACAATACAGACAAAAGCTTGTAGTGATTAATTTCTGGTTAGTCAAAAATCCTGCATGGAAGTACAGACTGTGTGTAAGAAGGTCCACACTCACTAGGAAAACGTGTCTCTGAGATGACTTGGAGAAACAAGAGCACAGATGCTGAAAATGTTGCTCCCAGATTGCTGCAAGTATCTTCCTTGCATCTTCTGATGTTCATTGCAGGCAGAAGGTAACTTACAGCCCGGTGGGTCTGTTTGTTTGCCTTAGTGACTGAGTCATAAACAGATTGGACTTGAGGAGTAATGAGATATCATCCTACTCTTAAAATGTCCTATCATCTTTACTTTGGAGATGAACAGCTATTAAGCTGTTATGCTTCCTTGTGCTTTAGTACCTCTTTCTAATTAGAAGACAGCAAATGGTCCTGTAGTTCAAGCAGGCAGTGGACTCTCTTCTCTTGTCTGTATAGTAGCTCTCTGTTGCTGGAGTCAGAAAAAAGCAGTCTTTAATACCTATTCTAAATTGGAGTATATGTGAGTTAGTATGGTTTTCTTTCTATCTTAGTTTCATCTTTATAGCTTCCCAAATGGAAATATATGAATATTTTAAGAAGCAGCATCAACTCTCTGCCCTACAAATTCCTAGTAGTATGCTTCATTTCAGAAGATGGCACAAACTCTAGCTTTGCTGTTTTAAAACTTGTTTGTTTACCAGGTTATAAGTATTTCCTAATTTCTACTTTCTGTTGTAGTGGTAATGATTGCAAAAGGTAGGTCTAAGTTTTCTTTTTGTTCTGGTATGTGTTGAGATGCATTATAGCACTATAGATTGTCTATGTCAAACTCTCAGAAGTACCGTGAACTTTACTGACAGACTTTGCAACTCTGCTACCTAATAATATACCTGGGAACTGTGGAGGGGAAAAAAAGGAGCTGAATGAATTTACTGCTGTATAAAGCCTGTATTCTCTCTGATCTTGGGCAGTGTGAAACAAACTGTCCTTTCCTAGAGTCTTTGAGGTCAGAAGGTTGAAAAGCCTTCCAGGATTGGAGCCTGGCATGAAAGTTGTCCTTTTGTGCTTTGCTAACTGGAATCAAGGAGACTCATTTGTTTCTACTGTTTTGTTTATTTGCTTATATCACCTTTATTGCAAAACCACTCTTCTTTCATCCCTGTAATAGCAGGCCTAAGTAGTTTGCTTGACCTTTAACGGAGGTTTGTGAGAGGGAAAGATGCCAGAGCTTCTGCCCTGCTGTTCATAGCTACAGCTTTATCTCATCTTGTGGCTCAGAAGGCTGCTCAGCTTTCGTCAGAGAGTTAGAAGTGAGGCCCCACAGGGGCGTGCTATCTCT
This sequence comes from Megaceryle maxima, assembly GCA_024605025.1. Taxonomy (NCBI): domain Eukaryota; kingdom Metazoa; phylum Chordata; class Aves; order Coraciiformes; family Cerylidae; genus Megaceryle; species Megaceryle maxima. The sequence goes on along the minus strand of JANHGN010000551.1, from coordinate 195,506 downwards.
GGCTAGTGAAGGGATAAAAAAGGGGAAAAAATTGTCATAATGATGGGCTATTCTTCAGCTTCTTGTCTACCAGCATAAACTGACTGGATTAGTAAAACATTTCCTGAACTTTTAATTAAAAAGAAACCTTTCCTCTGTCTGTCCCTGTCTCCTCTGTCTCTGTTTTTCTTTCTCCTCTAAGTAATGAAAAATAGAATCTGGAATAGCCTGGCATAGGATGCTCTATACTAGGAAATGATCTGGTTTTTAGTCATAGATGTTATTCAACAATGAAAGAAGATGAAGTGCCAATGACATCTAAGCAGCAAGCTATGTGTTGCTGTGACTGAAGGGTGAACCTATAATACTGCTTAGGTGTGATAGTGTATGCTTGTTTATTATTTTTTCTTGTGGCTAAAACACAGACAGTGCAGTGGGAACAATATACCTCTCTTGTTAAGCTAAAAAGCACCAGTATGCATGACTGTCATCTAATGCAAAGTTAGTATGTTCAATGCTCTGGGATTTCAGCAGGAAGTCCAGAATATGCAGCCTGCTTTGAAGGATCAGCAAGCACTATAGTTATCCCTGTGTCATGATCATATAGTTAATATCCTAAAGTGTTTCAGAATACCAGGAAGTAAATTTAAATGTGCCTACCATTGCCAGTTGTCTGTGGGTCAGCTTTGCCTACCCATGCTCAAGCTGAGCAGTGCCTCACTCCAGTTCTAGGGTGTTATTTGACTAACGACAACAGGGTGGGTTGTCATTTTGCTCTCTGTCTATACAGTTCTGTTTGGATTTTTTTCCTTTATGGGCCCATGCATTTTATTTAAAGTTCTAATTAGCAGCTGCTATCTTGCTGTAAATCTTGGAGGAATTCCCATTTTTCTCTACTGTGGTACTAGCTCTTTCATATACTGATGCTGACCCATAGGAATAAAGCATTCAGCAGCAACTATAATCCCACACATTTGTTTTTCCTCTTATATGTACTCAGATGTTTTCCTTCTCCCGATACAAACAGTTTTGTTACTCTGGCATCTTAACAAAAGCAAAAAAGCTGCAAAGGCAGCTCAGCAAAAGGAAAAAACCATTTTCTACTCTTTTGCTCAGTTTCATATCCACTTTCTCCCTGGTTCTTAGTGTGTGCAGGATTGTCCTTGTGTCCAACATTACTCCCATTGCTTTGATGTGTGCACCATATCAAAGCAATTATAGTAATATCTGCATGTAAAGTGACAGTTTAATAACCACTGATTATTAGTCAGATAATGCTAACAGCTTTTGGAGTCTCTTACATGTATATAACATTGACTTCTTATTCCATGCTATGTAATTCAGGCATGGCTCAAGCTGATATATGTTGAAGAAGACATGGGATCTCTGTTTCTGAAACCCAGTTTACAACTGATGTGGAACATGAAAAACTTGGTTAGATATGGAGAGTTTGTGTTCAATTTCTAGGGCTATGTAACATGGCAATTCCAGGCAATTATGTTTGACATAAGGCAAAGTAATTGTCTGAGGAGAGATATTAGGATACCTCACTATGTAGGCTAATTGGCCCTGCTGCTGGCTTGTGTGTAAAGTTCCATGTCTGAAAATGAGAGGCAAACACTTGACCATACTTGCTAACAACCCATATCTAACTGCATTGTGCCTGTTAACAAGTTTAGTCAATACAGCTGATTGCAAATTTTGCATGTTTGAGGCCCATGTGAGGGGATTTGATTCACATAATGTAAACAAGATGGCTAGTAGATTAAATCTGTTCAGCATGGGTAAGATGGGAAAGATCTTGAGTACTTAATGAGAAAGTTCTGTTCCTGTGACCCCTATTTCCTTTCTTTTCAAAGGTCTGTGGGAGTATTTATGTCAAAGAGAACTTCCAGAATTAAGCCTAAAATCATAAGGAAGATTATCCTCCCAAGTCGTTATCAAATTAAGTTCTGTAAAGCATCTCTCAGAATTCCATAGTCTTCTTCAGAGACAAAACGGCCACTGATTCATCAATTCACATGTTTCATCACCGCAAACTGGTCAATTATCAGTAACCTTTTATTGTCTGGTGTGAATACAAAGAACTCTGCCTTGGATAAATTTGGTACTAGGCCATAAAAATCCCTCAGTATTTGTGTATAAGAGACATTTATAAATGTTGTAAGTATTTTGGCGAAATACACAGCAAGCACAGACAGGCTAGAGCAATAAGCAGGAAATGTATCCTTAAAGTTACAGCATAGGCTGTTCTCTTACTGCCAAAGTCAAGGGTAAAGGGGCATGTTGGGGACTAAACTGAGGGGCAAAGTCACAGTCCCCACTGAATTAAGACAGCCAAGCTTGTTAGGGGAGTTGCTGTTGGGCAATTTGTGCATTTTGATTAAACTCTGGATTTGTGGGTAAATTATTGAAGAAGTAAGGTTTGTAGATTCTGATAAAATAAAACATTTGTCCCTTCCTTATCCTACCAGTGCCCAACACTCCTTCCCTGTGCACATGCTGTCTGCTCTTACACCTACTTGACCATGGAAAATCTCTGCAACCAGTGGTGGTAAAAGGGCAGAAGAGCTTTTATGGGGTGGAAGGAAGAGCTGGCATAGACAACACCAGGGTGTGCATGGTGATGTCCGTAGATCTGTCTGGCTCTACAGGAGTTGCCTGACTACAAATTCCTCACTATATGTGATTGTCAGAGAGTCTTTTTATGAAAAATAAACACCAAGAATATAGCTTCTTGATACAAATAAAGAAATAGTGCACTTGTTCCCTTTCATAAAGTTGCTGGTGCTTTAGGACAGAGATGTAGTATTGTCTGGCTGTGTGGAGAATGCATTCCTACTTCTATACCCATGCACCTATCTTTTAAATGGGCAAAGTTGCAGTTGCATGGATTCACCTTCATGTTTAAAGATCAGTATTAAATTGGGGTTATATAAGGAAACAGCTTTTGTGCAGCTGCAGCTCCTGGACTTTGAAGCTGCTGAGGCACCTTTGTTCTGCAGGAATGCTGTTACCAAGGTGTGGTATTCCCCACTCCCACACAGTTGTAGCCAGTCTTTTCCTTCTGAAGTGGGAGCAGTTCGCTGTACCTCAAGATTTTCCCTATCACTTTACTAGTCCAGTATATATCCCAGGACTCCAAGAACGATGCCAACAGGAGAATATTGCCATATAATTATCCTTCCTCTTCCTTCCTCTGCAGACCCCTGTCAGGAGGTGCTGGCTCATATGGGAAAATCCAAGAGCTTTGTGGTTGTCACCATCTTTATTTTTGGTGTTTGAATAGACCCTGGCATAAAGGGAGGCTAGCACTGCCACAACACAGCACCAAAGCCATCTGTCCCAGTAAGCAGCAATAACAATTACCCCCTTAATCTCTCACTTCCTACCTGCTGCCCTATGGAGTATTTTCATATCCTGCTCCCTACAGATACTTCACTTCTTTCACTTCAAACAGATGGAAACATGGTCAGATGGTACATCTCTAATGTGAATAATCTCACTGATTAGGACTTCTAATCACCTACCCAGTTCTGCACTGGGAAACAGAACAGCACTTTAATAACAGCAAAAGCTAGTGGCTGTTTTCTGCGTACCAGGACACGTAGCAGAGAAAAAAAAAAAAAAAAAAGTCTTTTAATCTTGAATCATGAGGTGGTCTTTGCTCATAAACTACAGTGCTTTATATTAACTGAATGTAAGGCTGATGTTAAAATCTCAGGATCATATATGTCAGGAATCTAATTTTTGAGGCTTGCCAATTGAATCACTGAAGGGTGAAACCCAAACTCCCGAAACTAATTCCCTACTCTATTGCTTATCTAAAGAATGTCCCCTAATGGATCAGTGATACTTGTTTTTCAGTTTATACATCACACACACTTGCAGCACTTAAATTTAATTTTTTATAAAGCATTTTACAAGCAAACCATTTTATATGTATATATGTCCATAATATCTATAGGTATTTCTTTGTGCATACCTATATTTAATGCAAGTTTTCATAAATGTAATATAAGTTTTTTTCTGTGTCATTGCTTTAAGGGTAATTTCATGTATTTGACTATTACTTAGCACTAGGCACAAAAACTTGATCACTAATAATCTGCTTAAAGCACACATTTCTCTGGAGATGAACTGATTTGGTTTAGCTTTAGCTAATGGGCTTTAGCTACATGGGAAAGAATATGGGCTAAATCCTCTAGGCTCTAGTCCTGCAGGCATTTGTGCACAAGTATAATTGCTTGCAGAGCAAAGATTTGTTAGGCCTAAAAGCCATAAAAAACATTTACTTCAGTAACTCTATAAACAACACTAGTCAAAGAGAAAAATAATATATAAAAGGATGACACTTATCTAAAAGATCAAGAGCTGAATAAACAACTTGTCGGGTGACACGTCTCAAATTAATGATTGGTAATAAAAGGATAAAATATTGTAGAGGCTTACAGTCCCAGGGTTCTTTCCACATAATTTTTCTTTTTCACATGATAAGTGGAGGCAGATTCACTGGTTTCATATCTGCTAGCGACATGTTTAAATTAATATTAACTGTCTACGTAACAGATTAAAGTGGCTGTTCTGTCAGATAAACATATCTTGAGATGACATAAAATCTTGATGGTCCCTGGTGGAAATCTCAAGTAATGTTCTGGGTTTGCTTTGTCTCAGCACATCAGTTATAGCTAAGTGTTCCTTATTTGTAGAAAAATGTTATTACTTTTTGGACTATTGGTCTTTGACTGACTTTGGACTACTGGGCTTGGACTGACTGTTTACTTCCCTCAAATATTGGCAGTCACCTATCTTTTTATAGTCAGTAGCATGTGCAGTAGTGTGGGCAGTATTGACTGTGAAATACAAAGGATGTGCACCTTCAGCAAGTCTGAGTGCACCATCAGTAAGTTTGCAGATGACACCAAACTGAATGCTGCTGTCGATACACCAGAGGGATGGGATGTCATGCAGAAGGACCTAGACAAGGCGGAGAAGTGGGCCCAGGTGAACCTCATGAGGTTCAGCAAGAGCAAGTGCAGGGTCCCCACTATCAATACAAGCTTGGGGTAGAAGCAATAGAGAGCAGCCCTGCAGAAAAGGACTTGGGGGTGCTGGTAGACGAGAAACTGGACATGAGCAGCCAGTGGGTGCTTGCAGCCCAGAAGGCCAATTGCATCCTGGGCTGCAACAAAAGAAGTGTGACCAGCAGATCAAGAGAGGTGATTCTACCACTCTATTCTGCTCTGGTGAGACCTCATCTGGAATACTGCGTCCATCTCTGGAACCCTCAGCATAGGAAGGACATGGACCTGATAGAGCAGATCCAGAGGAGGGCCACGAAGATGATCAAGGGCCTGGAGCACCTCTCCTACAAGGACAGGCTGAGGGAGCTGGGATTGTTCAGCCTTGAGAAGGCTCAGGGGAAACCTAATAGCAACCTTCCAGTACATGAAGGGAGCTTATAAAAAGACTGGAGAGGGCATGTTTACAATGGATGAGGGGTAATGGTTTGAAATTAGAAAGGACTGGATTTAGATTTGATGTAAGGAAGAAGTTCTTTACCATGAGGGTGGTAGAACACTGGAACAGGTTGCCCGGGGAGGTGGTTGAGGCCCCATCCCTGGAGTCATTCAAGGTGGGACTTGATGAGGCTCTGAGCACCCTGCTCTAGTTGAAGATGTCCCTGCTTTCAGCAGATGGCTTGGAATAGATGACCTCTAGAGGTCCCTTCCAACCCAGATATTTCTATGATTCTATGATTCTATGTCTTCCTTATTACTGCATTACATTTCTGGCTTATCATCTAATTTTATTTCCAGAAGATATGCTTCCAGGATAGTTCTAATTTAAATGCTTTTTAGTTCTGTGAAGTAAAGGTGGAAGAAGGATTATAATTTTCCATGTTAAGAATATCCATTGCCCTTTTAAATTTTTTTGTTTAGGGTCACAATATTTCAAGGCATCATTTTACAAAAAATATAAAATCAAACCTTTTATAAAGATACCAGTTCTGATCATGACTCTGAGCATTTAAATTCTGTTAACTCTAGCATGGGTTTCTCCTGCCTATAGAAACATAGAGGTGAGGCTGACAGGTCGATAGTTCCCAGGGTCCTCCTCTCTACCCTTTTTGAAGATAGGTGTAACATGTCCCTTCTTCCAATCACTAGGGACTTCACCTGACTGCCACTTCTCAAATATTACTGAGAGTGGCTTGTCAACTACATCTGCCAGTTCACTCAGAACTCTGGGATTTCATATTTTCTATATGAAAATGTTTCTAGCTAAAGGGAAGGCCACCCTCAAAAGTAGTGCTTTGAGCAATACGCTGCTTCCATATTTCTAGAGAAAAGTAGGTAAGAACTTATGGAAATGTTAGTGGTTATACACATAGCAAGAAAGATTTAATCAACAATATTGCATCTTATTTTAGCATGTAGCATATTACACCACTGGGACCATATCCCTAATGATTGCAAATTGGCATCATTCCACTGACTGTAGAGAGTTGCAGCAGCTGAAATTTGTTTGTTGAGTTTTGGCAGTATTTTCCAATTGTACATTGTATTAGAAGTGGCACATTATTTCAGTGCTGAAGTTTTATCATATCTGAGGAATCCCTTTGTACCTTAAGCAGACAGAACATTCTTCCTGATGTGGAAATAAACAAGAGCTATGAAGTGCTTAGCACAAATCACTGTAAACAGTTACTTCAGGTTTATTTGCTTCCCAAGTCTGCTGGTTGCTAGAAGATACGACACATTATATGTGCAAGAACAGACAGTGTGACGCCACTGTACTGAGTACGTGATTAATAAAGAAGCTTATTTTTAACAGCAAAACAATGCGCTATATTTAGAAGTAAGCAAGCGTATACAGATTTAGCCATACTAAAATGCTGCAGATGATCTTAAGATGACCACAGAACTAATTTTTTATTATTTTGAGCATAGCTGTTCTGGCAATTCAGGTTCATGAGAATGTCACCAAAAGAAAAAAAATGTGTATCTCACCTAATTCCCCTTATTCCCTATGTTGCTAGCTAATTATTAATTTTTAAGGATAAGCATAAGAGAAAATTGGATAAGATTAATATAATTCATTTGAATGTTATTTTCAGATGTCCTGCTTGATAGTTCTCCAGGATTTAATACTGTTGATTTTGTGGTTTAGATGTTCTTTCATAATTCATTTTCACTAAGACTTGTTTGGTTGGGTTTTTTTTATCCCCACACTACCTTTTGATTATGATCATCTCTTGGCTGAAGGAAAATGGATGTTGTCTTCTTTTGGGACACACTTTAGAAAAAGTAACCACTTTTAGTGTGAATAAAAAGTATCTGATAAGAAATGGAAACCAAGCAGCTGGATAGTAAAGTGTTCATTCTCTATTTAATGTGTCCTGCATGCTTTTAGATAGTACCCTTCATAAGGGATGAAAACATTGTATAAGCAACCACTCTTCACGTTGATCCCATGGATTGATAAGTGTTGCTAGGTCAAAACACTGTCATTTTGGTACTTTTATTAATATCCAGCCTGAATCTAAGATCCTGCAATGATTATAGCACAGATGCAGCCTTCACAATTGGTGAATATTCTGCACAGACTTCATTGGAAGATGGTAGGCCTGAAGCTCATTGGTGACTCCTAACTAACCTAGGCAAACCCTAATCCTAGAGTCTGCTGAGCATGTGGAATCATACAAGTAGTTTAATTGAAATTCAACAGGATTTTGTGTGGACATCAACAGAGCAATGTGGTCTCTATGTTGACTGGCAGTATCAAGGCTTTCATTTATTAGTCTGTACTGTGTAGGTGGCATTTCATGCAAAATTTAATGTCTCATTTTAGTTATATATCATTTTAAAGGAATAATCAAACAGCATGGTAAGCATTTTTTGCAAATAATGTGCAGATTCTTGCCATTTGCTTTCTTTGGCATTATAGACTTAAAAATCTAATATATTGAAGTAGAAACCACGTGTATAAAAATTATTCACAGCAAACCTGTGTAAAACCTTCACTTTGGAATATCATGATTATAGTTGAGGAAAGGAAGGAAAACAATAAATGGAGCTTGGAGAAAAGGCTAAAAAGCTAATAAGGCCTTAAGAATTTGATTTTGTTGTTGCTGTTGTTGTTACAGTGTAAATTCACAAGAGACTGTATAGCATTGAAATAGTATACTAAACAAAGATGGAAAGTTTGCAAGATTTCACAGAAAGTTTAAAAAGACTTCATAGACTTCATCTTTAATATGATTTGAAAAGCTTCATAGATTTTTTTTTTTTTTTAATGGTAGTGGTGTTAGGTCCTTATAGTAATTTTCTAAAATATTTTAAGTAACTATGAATCACAGTGAGTTTAGAAGTCTTAAATGTCTTTTTGAGTCAAACATTTTTTTTACTTGATAATGGATATCTTACACTTTTGACTTGATTATATAAAGTAAGTCTAGGAGGAATTTCATAGCAATATCAATTCTCTTTTTCTTTGCAGTTTTCAGCATATTTCTGAACGGGAAAAACTATGCCTTTTATTGCAAATTTTAATTAATGTTTTGACTAAAAGGATTGAGCATTGTTATAAAGATTGACATATACAGTAGATAGGAAACGTATGAAGGAAGACATTAGTTGTGAAAGTATCCTTTTTAAATACATATCTATCTGTGATGGTTCAAAGTTTTAGTTGTACTCTTTTTGTGTAGAATATATTGCATAAATCAAGGTTTTTTTCATGTTTTTAATAATAGAATTTCCAAATTAATAAATACACCATTGTTCTTAAAGTTTAGTGGCAAGTTTAAAACACCAAGCACCACACTTGAAGGGCTGTATCTTTAGAGTGTTAATTTTTCTTTCAAAATAAATGCTGCCTTTTCTGTGTTCATTATTGCATTCCAACACTGTTTTCCCTAACCTCACATTCCTGACTGATAATTAGTTGCATACAATGTCTTTTTAAATATACTGTTTGACACGCTAGACTATAAAGTGGTAGCACTCATGCACTAAAAGCAAAGTTATTCTGGAATATTTTTCATTGCCAAACTGGAAACGCCATGAAGCCACAGCCATTTAAATGACTTGTTAGGATTTCTTCTACCTAGGATGTAGATGTAGCATGGTCACTGTAGATGGAACTTCTGAAAAACTCAATTAAAAAGAAATCCTAGGCTTAAGTCAGTGTTAGATGTTAGCAGTATTTACATGACCTTAGTTCCTTATCTTTTATGTTTGTGCAAGAATGATGTTTCCAGAACACTGTATATGGTCTGCATTTTGAATATGACATTTGTGATTGATACAGAGCTCAAATAGAAGAATTTTATATATTTAATTTTCTATTTTGACTAGGTAAGATAAACTGGAAACAAGCTACAAACTTAGACATAGCAATGATGTTATTAAATTTTCTGATAGGAATACCAGTTCTGGTTATTTAAAATCAGGAATGATGAAGAAATTAATTAGTGATGTCTGTCCAGTTTCTTAGAGCATCCAAGTAGAGTTAGCTAGCAGCAAGGCTCCCCATCAGTGGAAGAAGTACTAACTTTTAAATCTGAGATGTAAATTGGTGTAGAATCAGACTGCACCCTCAATTGTTTGATCCCTCCTTTCTATAATATGTGACACACTTGAATCTGATAATGATCTTATCACTATTTAAACAGTATGTGTTGTTTTGGGTTTTTTTAGTGACCTTCGTTCATTCATACTTATTTCCCTTTTATATTTGCCTTACAAACCATCTGAGTTATTTGGAGTTACTGAATGTACTCACTTGGATACTTGGATTTTCTGAATTTTTTTAGTATTACTTACAAACAGTCTGAAAACAATGGTAATCTTTCCAATCAGTCTATTGGGAAAAACTAATGATTAATTAAATCATACCATGACATTCCAGCATTAACTTGTGTTTCTAACTAACTCTCAGAATAAAAAAAAATGTTTAAAAGATATGGAGGAATGAGTAGGCATGATTGTAACATTATCTTTTAGTAGCAACAGTCAGGAATCTTGAAGTAGGAGATGGGGCAGACCACTGAGTTGTTATGAAATACCTGAGCATAAAAATTGATCTGCACACCACTCACTGAAGAAAGACAATCTACCACCTTCATTCATTGAGCAGCTCCCAGGAGAGAATAGTGACTTGTGTGTTTCAAGTACTTCAAAGCAAACCATTACTTGATAACTATCTCTCTGCGCTTTAGGACCCTACAGAGCTCTCTGATTCTCAGTAGGTGCATGTACGTTGCCCCCTGGTGTGTTGCAAAGGGGGAAGGACCAGGATTTATTTGTTGCTATACATTGTGATTCCAGGGTGATCTGTCCATATCTTGTCTTCAGTGGCAATGAGGTTAATACCAGCTGCCAGTCTTAGGTCAGTTAATGTGAAGTTCCAGGACAACGTAGCCATTTTACTTGCCTTTGGACATGCAGACAGCTGGCCAGATTTCTGGCCCATGCAGTTTCTCTCTGTGGAGCTACTCATCTGTCTTCTTGGTGGAGGCTGAAATGAGGAAGGAGAAAGAAATATCTGACACATAAGGAATAACCTGCCACTTACACTTAAAATATTATCTATATTATTTTATTTTTGTTAGGCTCATCTATGCTTCTTTTGTTCCCCTTCACCCAACAGGAGCTATCAGCCGTAAATAGCACAGATGGTCTGGCTCCATCTTGTCTTCTGACCAACCTTGCAGACTGCAGCTGGTGGGGCTGGAAGCCAGGGACCAGCTGCTGCAGGCAAGCAGAGTCTGAAGTTTCTAGAGGTGGAGGCTGTGAAGTTTACAGAAAGGGATTTGATAGCTCCTCCAAGGAGATAGACACTACTGAAGCATTGGAAGTAGGGTGACTACTTGTCCTTTTACCATCTTCAGCACAAGTAGTTTGTGGGAGCCACTAATAAATGAGAGCTAGAGAAGGCACTTGGGTGTGCAGCAGTATTGCTGTCTAATGCCACTTTGTGAATTATGTTAAGGCCAATGAAATGCACTCCCATTGTATTGCATTAGTCATTGCTGCCTGATGATGGATGGAATTCAATGTAGTAATTTGGTCTAATCTGATGTTTTATCTTAAAACCTGAATTTTTAAATGAAAAATAAAAGATAGTAATCTCCTAGTGTAGAAAAAATCACAAAACCAAAGAGGATAGTATTTACCTGCTTAAACCATAACCCTGTTGCTATTTACACGAAGTCATATGAGGGAAATGGAGTAAATGGTCTTTGTCTTTAGTCATACAAAACTCTTAACCTTGGGCATCATCTAACAATAGGATGTGTAGAGAGTGATTATTTCTGGCTTTCAGGTCTTTTCTCCCAGAGGACCCATCTTTGTTCTTTTTGGGAAGGAATTCAGTCATCTAAAAAAAATCCAATAATGGCAAGTTATTTGGAGAACATCCACCAGCTTGTTTAGTTTTCTTGTTAACAGATCAAAGAAAACTTATGTAATTTTTATATAACATTCATGTATGCATACTTCCTTTCTCAGTAAAAGTGGTAACTTTACCTCGCCATGCTTTTATCTGTTTTGTTTATTTTAATACTATTGTGTTTAAGAGCCTATTGTTCCATCTGAGCTTAAATGTTCTCTGTTTACAAGGTCCATCTTCACATTAATATGAACATGTTTCTAATCTTATAATGCCTTGCCTGACTTATGTACAAACAGAAATTTTGATATTTGAATGGCTAGTATAATTCTAATGGTAAAGTCTGTTTTAAACCTTACTGGGATGGATAGGATTCTGTAACTCCTTTTCCGTTAGGTTTCTAAGCAATTCTAAAATCCTTAAAATTGAAGTGATATACAAACTGTCCTTTAGTTTTTGTGGATACTTTATCGTAACAACACTTAAAGTACAGCATACTATTTACTCATTTTCATGCACATCTTTCACTTCTCTTGGCTAATATAAAGAACCAGGTATAGTTTGTTGCCCCTTGTTTTAACTTTCTTCTGATCTTATCCCTTAACTTAACATGGAGTGTTAACATATTTGAATAAGAAACAGCTTCCCTCATAAAGATCAACAAACAAACAAACAAACAAAACCCAAAAACCAAACAAACAAACAAACAAAACCCCCAAAAAACCAAAAAACCAGTAGCTGCTTTTCAGAGTATTTTCTGAAGATTATGAACTTCAATTTGTGCATGTTCCTTTTCACTACTTTACTTGAAGGCCTGTGTTCTTCCCCAAGTTCTGCATTGCTGTTTAATATTTTTAAATTTATAATATATTCACATATACAATTCTGTCACAAGTGAGAGCAATACATCTATGAATAATGAAAATAGTTACACCTATGAATAATGAAAATACTATCTTGTTTATGACTGCACTCAGTGTTTTACAAAGTATAGAGAATTCTCAGGACATTTGTGATGAAAACCTGAATTATAATAAAGCCTAAAGGTAGAAACACAAACTGCAAAGCAGCATAGCATGATCAGATTATTTAAATATTATATACCACTACTTTTTATTTAATATTCAATATTAGTATTTGCTGGGTTTGAAGAAATCCTAATGAATTGAGATGTGCTGAAAATGCTGCCAAGATTATATTTCTTGCAGTATTGCTGTATTTCCTGTGCTAACATGTTAGAAATGAGCAAACACTAGTAAATTTTGAAAAACATTATCCTCCTTCTAGGCTAAATCCTCCACCAAGACTGTTCAGCCAGGCAGTATAAACAAATAAAACACACAAAACCACATCCTTCAGTTTATGGATGCTTGCACAAGCTGACCCAAATCTACAAATGTTTTGAGGTCCACTTGTCTCAAGAAAACCCAAAATGTTGTGGACAGTGAATGCTTTATCACTTTTTTAAGGGAGAGGTCTGCCATACATCATTAAGTGTTGCAAGTCCTGGTTGTCTCTGTGAATGTAAGTAATTTTCAGTTATATGGTACCATCACATATAGCATGATGGAACAATTCTGAAAATTCATGCCGATTGTATTGTAAACATCAGTTACATTTCTAAGCAATTCTAATTTTTTTTTTTTCCTGTCTGAAATAGAAAGTTCTCTGTATGTATCCAATCCCTCTCTTGGATTAGGGAAACAAAATACTTCCAGAGATTCAAGTCTGACAGATCTGTATACCTCTCAAGTGCAAAGTAGTGGAAAGGGGTAAAGAATGTTGACATAGATAGAGTAGCTCAAAGTACTTTTTCTGAATGTAATTTATGATAATTACTCAAGAAGTTGTTCTTAACCACGTCATTTATTGAGAGAAAATGCCCAGTCTGAAAGTGGTGATCCTAGCTGGCAAATTCTGCTAAACTTGAGGATGTACGGGACATAAGGTGAAAAATCAGTGTACGACAGAAGGCAAGGTACTCAGATGGTGTTACTGTTAGTAAAGAGATGTAAATTTTCAGCAGCTCAGGATCTAGACTATAAAAATCTGTCAGTCTGCATGACTTAATCTAGCACTTTGTGAAATCAGTGGCAGTCTTTCCACAGGCTTTGTGGTGCTGTGGCAAAGCTCAGTTCTGAGCTTGCAGTGCTTTTGAGAACACTGAAATGTGGAAAAGCAGATAATTTGCTCACTGAATTGCCAATATTGTTGCTAGGAAACAGAAGTTCTTGATGAAGGATACAAAAATATACAAAAAAAGTTAAAAGTTGAAATTAGCAACAAGATTGTTATAAAAAAATTAGAGATTCAGTCTGATTTGGATGAGGTCTTAAGCCTACAAACCTTACTTGTGCTCTTACCTTCACTGTTGCCATTGCTGGAGACACCTGTATCTGCCATTAGCTTGAGGGGGATTTGCATGTGCTTAGCACTTCTCAAAACTTGGACCCTGATGCTTACACATCTTGTATGCTGAATTCAGAAATGCAGAGTCACAAATCTGGAAAAAAAAAATGTTGACTATTTAGTTCCTTTTCAGTTCTGGTTAGGCCAGAAATACTGAAGCAGGAATCTCAACAGCATATGGAAATGAAAAATAAACTTTTAGAACACGTCCTGTCATTCAGCCCTAATTCAGGTCTGTTGCCCTGTTTTCCTCTTGCTGTGAACCCACTAGCCTTGCTTTCAGGAGTGGACTGTTTCTCCCACATTGATGCTAAACATACAAGCAACATTCATCCAATAAATATTTGTGACCAACTTGTGAGAAACTGAGCATGCTGCAAAACTAAATATTTGAACTGAAGACTTTTGAGGTTCAAGTTTTTAGTTCATGTCTGTATTAGTTCATCAGCCTGAAAATCCTGATACTTCATTCTCCTTCCTCTGTCTTGGCCAGTCTAGTGCAGGGATATTTTGGTAGGGTCTAAACAGCACTGGCTACAAAGGAATCTTAATATTTTTAGGGTTTATTCTTTGGAAGTACATGGACAGTCAAAATGGAACAGGTGAGAAAAGGAAGTATTATTCCTACTTTACTGATGGGAATGAGAGCCCAGAACATCAATGTTTTCTTCTCAGCCACACAAGAAGTTCATGGAACAATTCCAAGATACCAAACTCATTCCATAACTGTAGGGCCATTCTTGTCTTGGATGAGTATGTGGGGCCATGAAATACCTTCAGCATATTTGAAGCACCATTATTCAACCACTTGTCTCTATTTTTTAAATAAAAATCTACAGACACATGCTATTTCAGAAGAATTGCAGAGATATGTCCAATAAAAATACCCAATGGCATGCTAATGAACATTGCTCCCAGTTATCAAAATTAAAAGCCTACCCTCCATAGAGAGCTTAAACTACATAATATAACTTTCATTGCATATCTTGTAATGCCAAATTTCTTCAGCAGAGCCATGGTTCTAATTTACTCATATTTAAAAGCAAACTGCAAGGAAACCCACAAAATTCCATGTACCTTACTGATTCACCCCAGGGGGCATTTGGCACATTACCACTTGAAAACTATTTCATTCCCAGCCCCCTGAAATTGCATCAACTCCTGTTCTACTATGAAATATTAGCATTTGTAGCTTGTACATCCGGCTGGAACACTATGAGAACCTTATGAATGTGCTGGAAAATGTGTCCCCTTTTCCTGAGACTTACTGGAGTCCCCACAGACTCCTGTCTTTCTTCAACAGTTGGTACCTCTCACACAGAAGAGGTTAAATCTGTTGGTTTCAACTTCTAGAGGCCAGGAAAATATTATATTTGAGGTAGCCACAAGTCAAATATGTGGAACTTGTATACATCTGTGCAGGAGACTATGCCATTTGCCACTAGACCCTAGCTAGGCAAAATTAAGATTAATATCATTAAAACTTTTCTAATTTTATTGAGCTGGGTTTTAGGAAAAAAGCCTAGATAAACAATGTGGTTAGTGTCTTCCTAGTGTTAAGTCCTTTTCTGGATAGAAATTAAATGAGAAGTCAACCTGGTTTTGATTCGGTTTCCTTTTAGTGATGAACTGAGCTAACCATAATAATTAACTATTTTAGTTTAAACCATGATGTGCTGGATAACCAGTAGGTTTGGGAGGAAAAATATTCCATAGAGCAAACTACTAACTGTGTAGTAGCTTTATTGACCTTTGATATACTCTCTTTTATTAAAAGTCTTTTGATCCAATTTTTTAATCTTAGAAACTGGATATCTAGCTATCTGAAATCTTCAGGGGTTTAGATAGTAGACATTCTTTTAATGTTATACTTTTTTTTTCTATAGTAGGTAAATACTTAAGTAAGAGACTCTTTTTCACCATTTAAGATGATCATCTTCACTAAGCATTTCAAAATCTGAGATAAGAATAGAAACTAAGCATAGAAAACCATCATTTAAAACATCGGACTCTTTCTCATTCAAGTTTATATGCAGATGTGCAGCATTTCTATGAAGTATCTAAGTCCTCAAAACTGTAAATGTATATACTGCATCCTTGGTCAAGGATAGAATTATAACAATTTCACAATGAAGATTTTTTCCACTGTTGAAATGAGCAAGAAAACCTGTAGCCAGAAATAAGTTTGCATTGTTCAATATATAAAATGGTGTTTAAACTTTGTTGAACACTAGGGCCAGATTGGTTGAACTCAAGTGAAGATTTTTGGCACAGGTATGACAGAACTGATAAAACATGTAAAGGGAGGTGGTTAATATCAAGCATTCTTCTACCAGCTTTAATATTCATGTAGAGAATGGATGGGATTTGTGAAGTCTCTGATGATGGTGAGAATGCTCTTAACAATTCAACACAGGTTTTAAATTACAGTGGTCTCTGCAAATAATGTCTTAATGTAAAATTTACATCTGTACTTCAAAAAGTCAACAGAGGCATGAAAGCTGTTTAGGTCTTGGGTAAGAGCTAGGAAATTAAGTTGAAATAAATCATATGGATTAAGATTTATTTTGAACATAAATGATGAGATAGAATATGGAGGGAAGTACTCCAGGTGGGAGACAAGTTTCCAAGTTATCTCCTTTTCTCACTTCAACCTGACTTTAAAATAAGGAGCAAAAGGGAGATGGAGTGAACCTATGACTTCTCAGCCTTCTGGTTTTATAGGAAAAATCATTAAAGAATTCTGGCACACCACTTTGGTCCAGAACTACTGGGGGTATTTTTTTGGTGACTTTTTTTTCCAAATATTTAATTTAAAGCCTTATCTGAAAAGGTTTTATTTTAGGATTTGAGGGTGTTTTTTACCTAAGTCTTTGTTAATAAGCCTTTTTGAAATTTAGAAAGGATGTAGTATGAACCTTTTATATCTGTTTTGGTTTTTTTTCTGATTGTCCTCATTTGAACAGAACTAATTTTGTTCAGTGATTTTACTTTCCAGCTCAGTCTCTTCTGACTAACTGCACTTTCTGAAGTCAATGACATATCATTGCAGACAGTGTCTGCTTCTAGCAGTGATAATGCCCAATGTTTAGAGTTAGGACCAAGGACTGGTATGCAGAAAGGTTTTTGCTTATACTTGCTCCAATGAAGACCAAGGTCCCTGGTAAATCTTGTGTATCATGCTGGAGGTGCAGTAAGTAAAAGGCTGCACCTGTGGAAGCCAGCGGCCAGGACAGGTGACCCTAAACTGGCCAGAGAAGTATTCCATCCTATGTATGTCATATTCAGTATAAAACTGGGGAATCACAAGGGTCATGCCTCTTAAACTTCCAGCATTTGAGGAGGACTCTGTTCTGACTTTGATCCCAATCCTGAATGTAGTTCCTCAATCCAGCCCCTGAATCCTGTTTCCATTTGCCACTGAGTCCAGCATGGAACTTCCTTGGTGCTTACTCCACAACATCAGTGGTGCTGGTTATATAATTACCATCAGGGATGTTGTTTTTAATTTTTGAGTTCTATATATTTGCATATATTTCATTTTCTTGTTAGTATTTTCATCAAAGGTGGTTTAGTTTTCCAATGCATAAGTCTCTTTCCCTTATTTGTTTTCTCTTCCTTTTGGGAAGGAAGAGAGGTTAATAGAGAAGGTCTGTCATTGATCTAGTTACCGTCCCAGCCCTAACCCTTGACACAGATAAAAGTCAGGTTTCAGTGTAAATCTTATTCAGAAATGTGCAAAATCAAAGAGATATCCACTGAAAATAAAGTTTCTCAAAGGTTTCTTAATTCCACATCCTAATTCTACAAATAAGTTTCTCTGTCGTGGGACATAAATTCTTCTGCTTCTTGGCAGTTCCTTGAAATGAAATAAAGGGAAAATTTCTTTTCCTCATTTCATGTCTGACTAATAACCATTTTCATTTGTGCATTATGTTGAAGAATAGGTTTGTTTTTTAAATCCTTCATTCTAAGTAGTATGTTTTCCAGAGCATTGATTACATTACAGTGATAGAGACATACAAAGTGCTTTCTAAGAAGCATGTAATTACTTGGTCAAGATGTTTATGTATGTGAGAGAAGAAATATTCTTTTGTGCTGATTAATTTGAAGTCACTTTAGTGGCAACTCAGTAATCGCTTAAGAACTTGGAAAAGGAAATGCCTGTTGATAAAGCAGTTCATTATTATATTAAACTTTCTCATTTCAGTCAATTCTTACATCAAAGGCAAATTTTAGAATGGGAAGGTTACATTATTTCTGGCATTTAATTGCAAATCCCTAAAATGTGTTTAGTCAAATTGCATTACAGCAGATATGGCACTTGGTCTCCAACCTTACAAAAATCTTTACTTTTGGTCTTGGTGTGCCTGTTGGTCTGTTCAGTGCTCTGTAAACTAAATGAAACTACATAGTGCTTTCCATGTCCTCACTCCCTCAAAGTTGATTCTCTCTTTTATGTTGGGCAAGACCCTTCCCCAAATTCCACTGAAGTACAGGGAAGTATTTATGCCCAAAGCAAAGAACTTTGACTCAGACCATAGGCTGAAATATATTCACAGTATATGGCTACCAAATTTTTTAAAAAGTGATTCTGGATAATATGTGATCTGAAAGACAAGAAGAAAAGCGTATTTTTTGTTCGTAATGTTTGTTATGAATATTGATGCAGCTCTTCTTTGCACCTACTCATCCAACAACAGCCAGCTCTGCAGGGACTAGTAGCACAAGGTGTGAAGGGTGACTTTTTTCTTCTAATAATCTCAGCTTTCATCTTAAGATGCTTTAAAGGTGAAGAAATTCCTCATTTTCTCCTACAGTCTTTCTTCAAAGAGAAAGGTTGTCTCCCTCCACTTGGGGCAAGTTGGCTCATATTCTGGAATATACATGTGGAATTTATGGTTTACATAATCCACACGTCTTCCTGTGAGCACAGGGTAGAATTATATCTTTTAACTTGTTTGTTTGAAAATCAACCAATACTGAAACAGAGTAGAGTCCTCAGCTTTGTTTCTTTCTTGTGTAATCACTTCTTTATTAACATTAATGAGCAGTCAATGCTGGCTTTATACCAGGGAAGCTTTTTCAGGTCATCCCAACCAGGAGAATTATTTGATTATTATTAATTATTTTTTTTTTAACAAAAAAGAAAAACCAAAAAATTAAAAACACTATTTATGAGTAATTTCTTTATGTGAATTGTATAGACAAAAACACCCCAGATATATTAATGTCTGAGTAACTGAAGTTGGATAACTTGAAATTATTGTTCTAGGTTATTTTCCATAACTGCAAGTCTCCTAATTTGTGTCTTGTCAATGTATATTTTAGGCTCTCTGGGGCAGAAACTGTCTTTTCCTATATCTGAGTATAATGCTTCTTTCCATAAGTTTGTGTGTGCAGACTCTTAATGTAAGTGTAGATTGGCACATAAATTTGCTAGTGTCTATTATAAAACAATTTATTACAACACTCTCAGAGCATTTGAGAGCAATCTGCAACAACACTTGCTATAGCATTTAGCAGTAAAAAAAGTTTTTCTGTCTTTTCCTCTGACACCCTTAGAAATCACTTAGTTCTTGCTTTTTGACAATTGACATTGGTTAGATTAAGACCCCAAACTAACTCTTTTAATTATGAATGACCTTCTCTGCTTTCCTCTGGCTGGTGTCTCATTATCAAATCTAAAAAACACACATCAGAGGGGTAGGTCTCTGAATGTGGGTATGTTAACTTCCAGGATAAAATTAAGAGGAAGAAGAGAACATGGAACCTTTTGTTTGCATCGCATTTGTTAACATACCTCCTTGACGAGCAAAACATTGTCAAAGACTGAGAGCAAAACAAGAGGGAAGAGCTCTGTTTTGATATCACAGTGAATGGAAAGGTTACATTTATCAGACAACCCTTGGGTGAGATTTCTAAGCATTTAAGAGAATGTCATGGTGAAGCATTTCTGGAGAAGACTGAAGTTAAAATAAATCTGATTATGTTAATGTATTCTTGATGGTTTGGATGATATGGCTGCTGACTTTAATATCTGTGAGTACCCAGTGGGATAGCCCTTAGGTGATTTAGGGCCTATAATCTTAACACCATCACTTTTCTGTCAACCACTTCTTCTTTAAGCTTCTCCACTGCAGAAGGGTGTAGTATCTCTCAGGGGCAGGATGGCCCTGCACTCTTGTGATCTTTGCTTGATTCAACTAAATCTCTGACCTGGTTGCTAGGTACTGGTAGTCTGTTAAATGTCTAGCTTATATTTAGCTGTGTTTCCATGGAAACATGCATATCACTACCATCTGGGTTCCAAATCTGGTGATGTAAGGGTAGTCATCACTCCTAACACTGAATCGTCAGTCCTTAAATCCAACATTACTTTTGGAGTGACACATAGTAGATTATCATCTCCTGTTATATTTTGAAATTTCTTACTCTTGATGGAAACAGTGAGAACATATTTGTAATGAAAAATGTACTCAATTTTTCAGCTTTAACTTTCAGAAGTGATTAAATCTCTTTTTTAATGAATCTGATTTCGATTAAATTATGACAGTTAAAAAGATGATACTGTAGGACACATATTTGTTGATTGTTTTATTATTTTTGTAATATAATAATAAGATGGTCTCAAATCAATTTATTTGCATTAGATATGAATAGTAATAAATGGTTTGTTTCGATGCTGAAGTAACTTTTCTTAAAATACTACAGAAGTGTCTGGGTCTCTTTTGCTTGGGTTACTGCAATGCAGCACATGAAGAATACCATATTGTAGTCTCATTAAAAGTCTAAAGTGATCGTCAGCCAAATAGCACCAAGGCAGTTAAAGAATGAGAGGCATATATATACTTCAGAAGAAATGCAATAGGTGTACAAACTACTGAACACTTCTTAAATCCACATTATGTTGCAAAAGTAACATAAACAAAAAGTTTTAATCATAACATCCCTTTATTATGACTTGTTGCCAACTCCAACTGTTGCATCTGGAAAGAAGTGATTTACCTTGGAGTTTTCTTTTCATGTAAAATTTGCATATCATAACTAAACATAGTGAGGGAGAGTGAGAGGAACAACAATGGGAAAAATAAACATTTTGTCTGAGGCCAGATCAACACTTGCCCCAGATAATGGTTGATGACTGAATTGCTTAGAGTGGGTTACCTACCAGCACCATCTGGTTTTCATCACCACAGTAAAGGGAAACATTTTACACAATAAGCATTGATCCCCTTGTTATGACTTGAAAGCTGCACCACTGCTTTTCATTCCAGGAGAATATGAGTGAAAAATCATCTTAATAATATGGCAACCCTATGGTATTGCATACATTACTTTCAGTAAGTTATATAATAATACATGAAGCGAGGGCAGGAACACATTTTGTACCCCTTTTTATAGGAAACCTAAAACTGTGAATAAAACTTGTTTAGCATAACTACATAGAATTTCCTTGACTGGGTTTATTTTGGCTTCTCCACTGTCACAGATGTTCATTATTACTGAAAGAAAACACTGTAAATTCAGCAGAGAGTTTAAATGAGGAAAGGAAGAAATAGGAATAAAATTTGAAAGTTTTGTGTTGTATGTGACCTGATCATCAGATCTAGAAAGTGTGTTAGCAACCTGCTGTGATCTGGTTTCCTCTGGGGAAAGCAGTGACGTAAATCCACTTACCTCTTATAGGAGCTGTTGAGATTATTGAGTGATTTGGCTGATGGTCAAATTAAAGGGAACACAACAAGGTGAAAAAAACTTTCAAAGGGTGTTTTCAGGTTTGAAGGAGATAAGATGGGTTTTGTGACTCTTTTATCACTTTCTCATGCCAGTGTGCCTTAGATGTGTCCAGAGGAATTTGGCCCTTGCAATTGCAGTCGCTGAATTCACACGGGAATTTTAGCTGACCTTGTCAACTGTGAGAGCAGTGCCTTAGACAGTACAGAGACCCTCCCTAGGTTTAAAGAGCTCTATTAATAGATCTGTGGCATCTAGCTGAACTTTAGTCCTGAAGGTGTGAGCTTTTTCAGTATTCTAAGGCTTTGCTTGCATATGTAAGACTGTACAATGAAGCCTTGAATCTCACAAGATAACGGAGGCACAATCCCCAGTGCTCTAACAGCAATTAGCTTTGCTTCTACTTCATCAAATTTTTCATGGATTCCACAGCATTTTTATCATTGGAGCTTTTTTCAAGCTGTTCTAATGGTGTTGGAATTTGAAACTCAAATTATAAATCAGTTGTATGTATTCCCATAGCTTTGTGCATGTGTGCTTACAAATGTATGTCTTACTAGTACTGATCTGGTTTCAATCTTTCATACATCATCGGAATTTTCTTCCTAACTGGCATTTGCAATCTTAACAGACGTGATACTCTTCAAAAACAAGAGGGACGGGATTTTTCATTTAGTCTGGTTGCTGCACTGCTGAGTGGTATCTCTCTAATATAGCTATTAGTTTACAGGTTCAGAGTAGAAAATCCCTGTCCCAGATAGGTATAAATGCATGCAACAGATGTAGAAGCCTATTAACACTGTAGTAAAAACTCTCAGCTCTTCCAGTTCAGTCTTCGTTTTATTTAGCCATAGTGTGACCTAATGTCATTTTAGCTTACTAACAGAGCAGGGGGAATGTGCTTTAGATGCAAAATGGATCATAAGCATTTTATGTCTTGAAACATTTTGAGAAAAGGAAAGAAAAATAAAATCATGATGGGAAGAAAACATGACTATTTCACAGAAAAACATGGAAACCTATTTCTACTAGTAATTATGCTTCTTTTGAAAGTGTGCTTTCTTTTTATTGGAAGGAAAACAGAATGAAGTCTGAAATCATATCAAGGTTGTAAAAGGGGATTAAGACATAAAATAACACATAGATAATAGCTAATGATTTCTAGATTAAAAAAAAAAAAAAAAGAGGAAAGTTTGAAATGATGGCTAGGTAGAATTTTGTGGTATTAAAGAAAATTATTCTATAACTTCACTTATTTGTTCCTTTTATTCATCTAACATAACAGTAAGCTTTAGCTATTAATTTTTGTGTTCCACAAATCTCTTTGTTAAGATTTTGTTTAATTTCTTTAGCATGTTTTAATCAAATAATTGTCATGAAGATTTTTGTTGTGATCTGTTGAATGGTGTTAGAAGTAAAAATTCTTTCAACTTTCAAAGTTCCTGTCTAATAAACTTTAGGAATTCTTTGGACATTTCAGTGAAGAGAAAGACAAGCCAAAATATGTGAGGGCAGAGATTATGCAGCAACCAGGAAGATGAAGGAAGGAATAGAATAACTCTGCTTCTTGAGAGAAGATGCTTGTCAGTACCATATCATAAAATCAAGAACATACAGCTTTAAGAGCAGTTCTAAAAGCACAAGCTCACACTATGCTGACACTTGTACTGTGGTACATAGCTGAAAACTTAATGTTGTGGTCATAATTTACCCATATGAGGACACTGGCTGCCTTTCATACCCCTTAAGGCCTCTTTCTTATGCAGCTATTTATCAGGCAATGCTCCAGCAGAATGAGAGTGTACTTTGCCCTAGACTCAATCTACCCTATTTCTCAGGGAAACATTATTTTGTTAGCACATGACAATGGAAAAACATGGATGCAACTGAAGCCCCTCTTTTGTTTTGTGATATCACAAAAGTTAGGAAAATAGTAAAATTTGCATTTGTACATGAAGTGCCATTAATGTTTTTTTTCTTCTTTTCTTTTTTGTATCATTTATATCACAGAAGATTTTTGCTTCTGGTGACCAAGATAGCTTCACCACAATGTTTCTCATGTAAATAATAATAATATAATTTCTGTTATGTGAACCAAGGAAAATGTACAAGAGGGGAGGAAGAGTTTCAGAAATACCTTTCCTATGTGGTTTCTAGACAGCTTGAATGGATTTTTGAGCTTTATTGTTTTGTAAAAAAGAAAGATAAGCAGGTGGAGTAAATTTAAGCCACTAAATCAAAGCAAATGTACCAGCAGGTGGTCGACTTTTGAAAGTATGAGAGCTGGAAGAAGAACAAAAAGTTCCATTTTCTTTTTTTAAAGTTGCCTTGGATTAGACATCTAGAAGAGAAATGTGGAAAGCCAAAGTGGGTTTTCTTTAATGAAATTAAGAACTCACATGTTAATGTCACATCTGAAATGGCTCTTAGTCATGGAGTAAATCAGCAAGTAACCTTTTCCAGCAGTCATGATTGCACTAGTCTTTTTGTAAAGATGCAGAAAAATCCCCTAAACTGATTTATGTAAAATATTATATATCAATATTTTATATTGTCATAACAAAGAAATAAATACACTAATGCAGGCATTCCACACATAAATAATTATAAAGTGTTGAATCAAACCATATGCTGTCAATTCAGATATATTCATGGTCTTTGTCTTTAACCACTCAAAAAGTACTGGGGTCTGATATGATTCTATCGTATGAGCCTCCATACAGACTAAGACTGAGAGCAGGGACACTCCAATCTTCTCAAATGTCATATTAAACCAGCGGAGAATATTCTGGAAACATTCAATGAAAAATATGTGGTTTTTTGACTAAATGAACATTCAGTGAAAAAATACTTGCTTTCTTCAGTTTTTTTTCCATGTATTCCTCCCTGGAGCTTTGAAACACATTTACACTCACTAAACTTAGTGCTAATGTTTATCTGGAAGAAAATTATGTCTCTAGCCATCTTAAATTTTGCATGTAATTTTTATGTCAGCATTGGCAAATGTTTTTCCCCAACTTAGGTATAGGAAAGAGAAGGACACGGAGAATGGTTTTCATCATTGTTGCATATTAGCCTTGGTTTTTTTCAGTGTTTTGAAAATGTTCTCTCATGATTGAGTAATTTCTGTGAAGCAAGTGTAGGATATTGAAGTGAGCAGTGAGTGTTTCCTTACTTTTAACATGTTTTCCTAACCCTTACATCATGCTGTAGTTTAGTAGCGCTTTGGATTCTTCGGTCATAGCAAGATTACATGGATGTTCATGATGTTTGTGAAAACAATGTTACAGTCTTTTCTGCTAGGAGGCCACCCCAACTTGGAGGACAATGACCCAAAACTGTAATGTGTACTTTATCAGTGCATTGCCATGTGCACATACAGTGATGTGCCTGGGGAGAGAATGAGGCAAATTATAGAAGACAAATAGTAATGTATTATTGTGAGGTGAAAAAAGTCATATAGAGTAGCTTTCTTGATAAATTTTCACAAAGCATTGGTAAAATTTGGATCAGTTACAGGCAAGTGTAAAGATTAGATTCCAGGTACCACCTGAGTTGTAAATGGTATAAAATCAATGGAGGTGATTGAAAATCTCTAAACTGACGTCCAAATACAGCCCCATTGAGAGTGAGAATGCTACACAGTTGTGTGCCTTGAAACTGATGAGTATTTATGTATGTGTGTGTTTTATAACACCTGTTTAGTTGATGTGTTTCCTTCTCTTTTGCTGACAGGTACATCTGATGAGATTCATCTCACCTCCCTCTATGTTTTGACAGTGGCCTAGTAGAAGGTATTACCTCTAATGACAACCTTTGATGTGTCTAAGTCCTTAAGGCCTGCACAGCCACAGCTATTCTCCTGCTACTCACTGAGGCCTCCACTGTAGTCAGAGACCAGACTGAGAAAGAAATACGTGCAAATAGGAGTTCATCCCATCAGAAGATTAATATCTGCTGGGGTAGATGAGTCATCCTCTGGAGATGCTGCTCCCTTTCTCCTGCTACAAAGGAGCATGGATAACTGCCTAACATCTGGAGTGCTAACACTAGGTGTGATGGACCCCTCCTGAGGGACACCCGCAGAGAGGGTCAGGAAAGAGTCAGTTCAAGTCAACAGGACAACTGAGCATCCAGAAAAAGCACCAAATTCCAGCAGTTTGAAATTTTATGTTGTGTGTGTGCTACAGTTCTCTGAGCAAGATCAAAAATAACAATAGTCACTGACCTGCAGCACATGTAAGACCTACCAGGTTTCTCTGGCTTCTCTTATCAGCTGAAGTACAAAATGCTTTGATGACAAAAAGCCTAGAGACTATTGAGCTATCTCACTTATTTTTATCACTTTCTTTTATCTCACTGAGGTGCAATAATTAAAAATATTTGTTAAAAACTTGACATTCTTGAGGACTGCTTTCCCATTTAACTTCTCTTACAAATAAAAAGGATTATAAAAATTGCAACAAGTGATTGTGTGATTTCTGGTCAAAATTACATGGATATAGTTCACTGAAGTTAGGGAAGAGCTATATACAGTTATGGTCTCTCCTGTTCCAGGTTGATTCTGCATCTTTCCATGGTTTGTTTGTTTTGTTTTGTTTTACCTCACTCAAAAATCCCATAGTAGTACTGTCACAGAAAAAGCTGCACTTCCACTTTCAATGTCTATATTTCTTTACCAAATGCTGCATTTATTGCTAATGATATATAGTTTTGTGTATGAAACAATTGTGTTATGTCATATATTTCTTATTTCTTTGTCTGTTAATCCAGAGAATCTCTATATGTTGAAAAACGTACAGAGAATCAGATATATTACATTCATCATTGAGATTAAATCATAGAGGTGAAAAGATTCACTTTTCCATATGTCAAACTATGGTCACTCCCAGTAATTTACTTATTCCTTTGCAGAAATCAATCAGTTAGGACTGGAAAAAAAGTCACTTAGGATGTAAAAGTAGGCAGGAGGAAAAACTGCAAAGCAGGATGTCATACTAGTCATACTAGGTACTCATTTTCCTGACTCTTTAAATATATTTGAGACTGCACATAAGTGGAGTGCCCTGCTTTTTTTTTTATTGTTTGTTTGTTTTGCAATCCATTTATAAAGCTGAATGTATTTTTATGGAGTGGTAGAGATTAAATCTTTGATAGACTTGTGGGTTTCTAAAATTCTACAGGTATATTCTAGAAATTCAACCTGCCTTTGTAGTCACCGACGAAAAAGATTTGACAGTTTAAGGAATCATAAAAGCATAGTATAAAATTCTGAGTGACTGGAACAGGCTGAAGTAGTTAATTCTGTATTGCACAGCATGTTATCCCTATTCATTCATGTTTATTGTTCTTCATCTGTTAGCAGTTCAGAGAAGCATAGTCAACAAACCCTACTGATTTGAATAATGGTCATTTTCTGCTATTTGTTCAGTTCTTGTTTGAAGTTAATATCATCCAAACTCTTATGGTCTCTTTAATGTAATTTGCACTGAAGTTGTACCAAATGATGTCTTTAGAGTTCTGGTAAGAAAAAAGCCCCACTTACTGTAGATGGCTGTAATGTCATTTATTAATAGCTTACATAGGATATAGAAATTTCTATACAACAGTAAAAAACCCCTGCAATATGGCAATGAAACAGGTGGTTCTTCTTCTTGTTGCCCATGCTGAGGCACAATGGGCTACAGGGGTTGACATCTCCTCAGTCAGGTTTCTTCTAATTTTGTGCCTCTTCACAATTTGCTTTAGTATCATCTACAGGTGGCAGCCACATGCCCGAGGGTCCAAACAAAATATATTCCTTCCTTTTTTCCATTTTCATGGTCTGCTATGAGATCTTTGAATGTTCCTGTTACTATCCCATCCTATCTCTTTCTCCCCTCTGCTTCTTCTGCTTTAGGATTTCACCTTCCCATGTGCCAGACTCCACTATCTCCTCTTGCTAGATGTTCTCTGCCCTATATATGACATATTCAATATATATGTTTCCTTTTTCCTTGCTGCCATTGCCACCTTCCACTACTATCACTCATAATGAGGACAGATCTGTTATGTTACTATTTGTCCAGGCAGGAGGTAATTCATCTCAGTTGTGTTTCTTGAACAATGGTCTTGAGAAAAATGGCAGGAATGCTAAATTGATTGGGGCTATTGGGATGAACTCTCTGTCAGGGGTGGGTATGTAAGAAACTGAAAATGTTAGGTAACCTTTAGGTACTGAGGGTTTGCTATTATTAGTATATTGTGTGGCAAAGTATCATTCTTCAGAATCCTTCCTTCAGCAGTGATCACGAATGCCACCTGTCACAAAGAGCACAGAAGAGGTATCACACCAATATTGGATTGCAGTCTTTTTGCCCATTTACAGTCTTTCTACCCTGGGAACTCAAGCTGGAGCCAGGGCTTCGAGTTCTGGAAGGTCCTTAGACTCAATTCTTGCACCCCATCCACTTCAGTAGAGGTATCAGAGACAGGAAACATATATTTCAAGATATCACCACTTGTAAAGCAGCCTTAAATCCTCCTGTTTTGCCTAGAATAATAACAGCCTGTTGAACACATTTTCTACATCCCATCATGAGTTAGAGAGTAATCTGTAATCTGTAATGCAGCAATTTATTTAATATTATATATTTTGCAATATTCAATACTTTATCAATGTCATGTTTTACCTCCAATAACCTCTCAGTGTTTGTATTATCCTGTTGCACTTAGTTTCACAGATTCTCTATAGAAAAACAGCTTTCATTTTTGCAGCTTTTAATTTGTCACATTTTTTTTGTATTTCTAAATGTTCTTTCTACTGTTATACTCTGAAGAATATATGAGCAATAGAGTAGGAAGCAGGTCTATAGCAGAGAATTATGGCACTGAGAAAGGGTTATAAGACATCAGAAGTTCCACAATGTATTGTTTTTTTCTCATTTATTAAATATTATTCTGGTCATGACATATTTCAAACATACTACATGAAAGCAAAAGCAGTCAAAAAAATTGTACTATTGTAAATATATGCACTGGTTTATATTGTTTATATTTTTTGGTACTATTTTAACAGATTTAAACTGTATACCCAGACATCTTTCACAGATAGGTAGATAGTTAGCATATAATGCCATATGTGTCTGATACGTAGTTCTTATTGTGGTCTCTGCACATTACCCACTGGTATTTATTGAAATCTTTTCCTGAAGGAATCACACTCCATGCAAGTGCTTAAATGTTGTTAGCATTTTTACAGGTATAGTTTTTTAAAACCAGTGGCAACCTGTGACTTCTGAGTGGCTTGAGAGCAGCTGAAGTGTGGATCTCATATCAGGTCTGCATGACTAGTACACTTGTGCAAAGCTGTACTGGTGTGCAAGGTATGAGTGTTAAGCAATCTGGAATCCTGGCTGCGGAAGACAATGAATTAGCAAGCATGGCTAAAGGTGACAGTGACAAATGGCCCCCAGGTCTCTGCTGTGTAGCCAGCATAGCCAAATTTCATTGCTCAGTCCAGTGATGAAACTAGTAGGGTTTCCTCCAGGGGACCACAGCAATTTATCCTCAGTTCCTATGGAATGAGTCTTCTGGCTCACAGACACAAACAGATAAAAGCCCCTGGCCCAGGAGAAAGTTAATTACTCTTGCTTAAAGGAATATACATTTATTGTACATCCTCCTGGCACTTGAAGGACCCTTCTGGGGTCCTGGCTTGTACGTGTTTCATTCTTTAAATCTTGCGTTATGATTAGCTCATAATTATCTGAGTCAGTAAATGTTTCACCAGTAATTCTGAGAAGTAGGAGTTACAGAAAATTGTGTGATAAGGAACAGCTCAGTGCCTTGAGACCAGTGTACAGTAGTGTTAGGTAACACGCAGCTGCTAGTCCAAGGAGGTGGTATTCAAACCATTATTTAGGATGGTTCTATACCAAAAGTGTTATAATTCACTGCAAAAGCAATTTTAGATAGTGGGAACTACTTTTAACATTAAATTTTCCTCTACTATGATTTGAATTAATAATATTGAATTCTCTTCCTTTTTGGAAGCACTTCCTGTTTGAAATCTCTTTGGCTTGTCAGAGAGAAATATTTTGAAAAATATTGTGATAACTGGAAATTTAATTACTTTCATTTTGTACCTTTCTATAGATTTTTTTCCACTGATGGATATAATTGTCTGTGATAGGCTCTGTAGAATGAATGACAGCTTTCTTTCCATATGTTGGAAGGATTCAGATGTTCAAAGTTCATTAAAAACTATTCCCTCTGATATGCTGTATATAAGTGGGATTTCTTCCTTAGGCTCTTGTGAACACTTTTTATTTATGTTTTACCATCCCTGTATTGCTGAATATGTCTTGTTATATTGCTACCAGGTGTCTTTGGGGTGAAAGGTCTCATGTCAGAATACTCTGGATCAGGCTGTGAAAGATAAATTTCAAGCAGTTGTCCAAGAGGACTTGTTCTTGCTCCTGCCTGTCGTGGCTCAGCTGCAGAGAAGTTATGTTGTCTTTTTGCTGCTGTTGCAAACACTCCTTATTCTTGTCTGTTTTGCATTTAGATGCACTGCCAGATCTTAGCAGAAATTACTGTAGAGATGAGCTATCACCCAGAAATCTTGAAAGGCTTGAATATCTGAATTTGTGTTTCTGATGTTTCACTCCCACCAGATCCAAGGAGGTGATGGAAAACATTAATCCCACAGTGACAGTTGTGTCTTCTGTGTCTCAGACAGCCAGAGTCCCTCTGATTTCCACAAGGTTTTCAAGCACGGACACTACATCCCTCCTGCCCATAATTTCCTCAGTCTGCTAGGTCACAGAAAGGCTTACTGAAGAGAGGAAAGTAAGGTGTAAAAAGGGTGACTAATTTTTGACCGAGGGCAGTTAAATTCACAACTGGCCATTGCTGTCATATCTCATTGTTACTATGAGTGAACAGAAACAGGGAATCTCCATCCCAGATTTTGAATGTCTCTTTGCAGATGTGCTGTTCCTGAAAGGATCAGGGGGACAGGTGTGGGAAAGAGAGTGCAGCTCCCAGGTCTTTATGAACTGAAGAAAGCAGTGTTCCTGCTGGCAGCCAAAGGGCAGACAGAGATATGGAAATGAGGCTGTGGTAGTTTGTTCTGCTCATTATGCCCGGTTCTTTCCAGTCCATTGGTTATCCATTAGTTTAGGAAGTACAAAAATCACCTGGAGGTTTCCCAGCTTTGGTAGTGCACATTTAGAAGATGCATGTCCCTGCTGCTCTTGTGACAACCTTTCCTTCCATTTGTGATTTTTCTTATTAGAGAAAGACTTTAGTTGCTAGCCATTTTGCCAGCTCCAGGATTTGTAGCAGCTGAAGAAGGGTGTTAGGCAGGGAGGAGTAACTGCACCAACCACAAAATCCCAGAACTCTTCAGGATGTAAATGTATTAAAGGTATCAATGTACCAATGCAACAAAGTGTAGATGCAATAAAAATGTTGTCCAGATGTTATTGCATAGAAGAAAAATGCGTAAGATAAAAACGAAAATACCCCTAAATAGCTACTGGAACTTCACAGGTGTTAAATATGCTGCTGCAGAAACCTGTATAGTCTAATGGCACCTCGTACATCACATTAATTGCATTGCTTGACAGATAAACCAAACCTTTCAGAGAGCTCTTGTCCCACTCTTGAGACTTTAATGCCACACTTCAAAACTGGGGGGTAGAAGAATAGGGGAGGAGGGAAACTGAAATCACTCTGGATTAGTTTATTTGATTTATAGTACCATGAATTCCTTTTTCTCTTTATTCCTTTAACTTTAATGGAAGAAAGAAAACTCTCCAGTTCCCTGAGGAGATCTTTGCTTCAGAAAGCACCTATGTATGTTCCCAAGTCGTCTTTCCTTATTTAATAAATGAGACTTAAGCAGATGTTTAAGCAGATTTTGTACACTGATGGGATTATTAACTAATTGTTAGTATTACGTGCTAATATTAAGGATGCACTATGCACTGAAGGCCCCTTGTGGTCTGAGGCCCAGCAAGTGGAAGATGTCTTTGTCTTTGTCAAGGAGGGCAGAGTGTGTGGGAAGTGGCTGGTACTTTTAGACAGCTGTACCTTTCAATGTGTTGTGCGTACCACTCAGAGCTGCCATAAATTATCCATGATGTTTTGTTTAATTATACATGGAGAACCTGTGGTCCTCTTTGTTCAGTTCTCTGTGCTGTATATAGCTAACCCTTTAGTCATCCTCCCATATATTTAGAGAATAAAAATCCCTGCAGCTGGAACATGTAGTATTGGCCATGTTTTTTGTCCAACAAAGGCTGTAGGAACACAGAGTTCAAATGAATACATAATGTTTTGTTAAACTTCTGGCAACTTTACATGGACAGATTTGAACAAATGACAAATTGTCCTTGTCAGGATAACAAACTGTGTGTTTCTTGTAATGTACAGTACTTCTGAAACAGCATATCCACAGAGTGTGTATAGTGTTCCTGGGGAAACTGGATTAAAAGCATGGTAGTCCGAAGGGAGATGTGGACTGCTGTTAATGTTTAAGCTGTATGTGCTAGTGTCCAAAACCAGATTTCCTGACCTATAGCTAGCTAATCGTGGTTGGGTAGAAAAGGGAGCATGGCCATGGAGGGTGGTGGTGCAAGGGTAGTGGGCACAGCCTGGTGCTTCTCCAGATGTCTGCTGCATGCAGCTGGCATCATAGCTCTGCCTTTGCAGCCAGTGTCACATCTGTGAGCTGCCAGGGCACAGAGCTTCAAAATGCTGTCAGGGAAGAAAACTAAGAGTCTGTAAGCCTGTTGTCAAGGGGTGTGCTGCACTCTGCAGTCTCTTGTCCTCCAGAGGACAAACTGGTTTAACTGTTTGCATATACCTTAAGATATATCAAAACATTTAGCAGGGAGATAACAAGTACTTTTAATGTAACTTTGTAAGACTTATTTTTCAGTTTTGTGAAGTCTCTTTTTTATGAGTATTAGAAAGAGAAAAAATGCTGGGTTTGTTGCATTGGTTTGGTTTTGGTTTTTTTTCCTTTGTCTTTGATGGTTGGTGTTCTGCTTTTTCTCATGTTTGTTTTAGTTAATAGTGAGGGCACTAGTATTCCAGTTTAGTAATACACTTTGTCAGTAAAATGATGATGGCTAAATATAGAAACACAATCAAAATCTTATAAACAAGCATTTCTTGATAATATTTTTTTTTTTTCTGTAATTTCCCAATGACATAGATGGGGGTTAAACAAAGTATTAAAAGGGCAAGCATAAACTTCATGTCAATATAACAGTAAAAAACTAATCAGTGATCCTAAACTTTAATTTAAAATATTATTATGATCTGATTACTTCTTGTAACACTCAACAGTTAAATTTTTATTTAATCACCATATCTTCTTTCACTAGCACATAATCTACCAGTCATGTTTTATGATGATGTGAGCTTATATCTTACCAGCAAATGTTCTGGCCAACAATAGCATCATTTTTTCATAAGTAGGAGGAAAAAATATTTTAAAAATAGCTTTAGATAAACCAAACCAGCAGTAAAAGTTTGATTGTTAATGCAGAAGAAATATGCAATACAGAAAAATGTCTTTTCTAAGTATGTCCTTTGTGAATACCAAGCCATAAACTGATACTAATTTATCTACAGTATTGAATGGTTATTTTAAACATATAATAGAAAATTTTAAAAAAGGATTATAGAACAAAATTATTTAATTTTATCAGGCAAGGTTGATGTTACTGAATTTATGTATGGAGAAAAGTAAAGTATGTTAGTGTGTTACATGGTGCTTATACTAAGAGACTGAAACTAAATAAAAAATTTAGTACATTTAGTACTTTTCTACTTCAACAGTTATGGAAATAGCTTGTTTCAAATAGAACTCCTAAGGGTTATAGGTGAGGAAACACAGTCTAATTCTGTAGTTAAAAGAAACACACAGCAGTAATAAAGACTACACTTATTCCTACTAATAGATAATACTATTGAAATATTGACAGCTTATGCAGTTGGAAATGCAGTATCTTTCTTTGCCAGAATATTGTTTAAAAGGAGAGCAGTTTTAGAGAATTGAATCACCTTTAAAATTTTTGGTCATTCACTTGATTATTTGAAAAAGTAATTGCATTGACAATCCATGTAAAGAGGTACCCGGGTTGATAAGTCAAGAACAAATATAACAAGCAGACTCAGCAGCTGGGAAGGATTTGCAAAAATTGTTCAACAGCAGCATTGTATAAAACAATAGTAAAATTTTATTTTTTTTCTTCTACACCTCTATCATGATATAGACCAACTGTGAAAGGTAACAGAAATGGAATGTTAACATGGCATTTGACCATCACACAAGTATAGGAAAGAAGTTGGTTTGCAGCTTAGCTTCAAGTTTTGTGATACAGTCCAGCATGACCGCCTTAGGAGAGGTGCCTGAGGACTGGAGGAAAGCCTGTGTCACTCTAGTCTTAGGGCAAGAAGAAGAACCGAGGAAACTACAGGCCAGTCACCCTCGCTTCCATCACTAGAAAGGTGATGGAACAGCTTGTTCTGGATGTCTTCTCTTCATGTGAAATAGAAGAACATTATTGGCACTGTTCAACATGGATTCACCAAGGGGAAATCATGCCTGACCATTCTGATAGCCTTCTATGATGGCATGACTGTCTGGGTAGATGAGGGGAGAGCAGTGGATGTTGTCTACTTTGACTTCATCAAGACTTTTGACACTGTCTCATAACATCCTTATAGGTAAGCTTAGGAAGTGGTATAGGTGAGTGGACAGTACATTAAGAACTGGCTGAATGACAGAGCTCAGAAGGTTGTAATCAGTGGTGCAGAGTTTAGTTGGAAACCTGTAGCAAATGGTGCTTCCCAGGGATGAGTACTGGGTCCAATCTTTTTCAACATATTCATCAGTGACCTGGAAGAAGGGATGGAGTGTACCCCTCAGCACACCCCCCTGCCAGCACAGGAACAAGGATTAAGGTGTTAAGAGGATGGGGCCAGTCTCTTTTCAGTGGTGCTCAGCAACAGGACAAGGGGCAAAAGACACGAAATGGAACACAGCAAGGTCCATCTGAACATAGGAAAAACTTCTTTACCTTGAGGGTGATGGAGCACTGGAATAGGCTGCCCAGAGAAGTTTTGGAGCCTCCTGCTCTGGAGATATTCAAAACCTGCCTGGATGTGCTCCTGTGCAACCTGCTCTAGGTGAACCTGCTTTAGCATGGAGGTTGGACTAGATAATCTCCAGCGGTCCATTCTGACCCCTACCATTCTGTGATTCTGTGATTGACTCTGATTCTGATTTTGTGACCACAGGTATATGTCTTTGCCTCCTTGTGGGCCCACTCAAAAAGAGGGCTAATCTAATGCTTTTTCCTATCTTTTCTCACTACAACTGGACCAAACCAGCTCTGTATCATAGCTAATAAAACAGTAAAGACTGATTTGAGGCCTCTAGATTTTCTAAAATAGAGATAATTAAAGTTGCTCTAGGAGCTTTCGTGTCATCTATGACTTTCTTGTGGTTAGTACTGTGGTAGTGATATACTCCATTAGTCATTTTTGTCTCTAATCATTCTTGGGTATTTGTCAGTACTCTAAGTCAATACATTCTTTGCTGCAACATAATATTGATATCTGAAGAGTTTCAGGTTTCAACCCCATGAAGACTTCTTGGATGCTACAAAGTGCATGTTGATCCTTATGCTCTAATTTGCTGCTAAAATGTAATCATCTGTTGGTTGTCAGTGTGCTGGTGACATTCTAGAGAAAAAAAAAAGGGATCATTTAATAGACTAACGTGTGTTTAGCTGAAGAACAAATTAATTGCAAGGAGTTCATCTAGTGCCCAAAGAAGCTGTAAATGTGTCATACCTAGAGTTTCTGTAGCACCCTCTGAAGAGTAAGACTGCTTTGCCATGAATAAAGCCTTAATCAACAAAACCTAAACCCCTGAATACAATGTTTTCCTTTTATGGGAGGCTTGTGATGGTGGTCTACAAATTACTGGAAAGAAGGTCACATGTTCCTGCTGAAATGATCAAGGTAAATATGCCACTTGCGTGTGAAGCATGGTAGGAATTTCACAACAGGACTGTAAGAAAGTTTAAATGGCATACTGCTCTGTAAACATGACCTTCTGGTAAAAACACATACCAAATTCAGGACATCTTTGCTATATTGGAATCATAGTTGTTTACAACTAGAGAATACCTCTTGGTTTCTTTCAACACAAAGCAAAATTAAATTTTAAAAGAAATGTGATTCAGTAGGTTTTCCATGAACTCTAAATTTCATGTGCTTTTTCATTTCCTCCTCATTCCTTTCCAGTCACTGTCACCAGATGTTTGTGTAAAGCATTATGTTTTCAACTCTGGGTGATTAAAACTGGAAATTAAGTGTCAACTAGAAAGCTGAGCAGTCTAAGTGATTTGTATAGTCTATAAGTCAAATATAAAAATGTAACTATTTATACGTTGAAAGTAAGAAAATTGCTTTTGATTTACTTCCAGAGTGGATCATCTGAAAGACCTATATTAGTTTCAGCACCTTTCTGTCTTTAAGTCATTAAAAAAAATGTATCAGCATGAGCAATAACATGTGATCATGTGTGCCTACCTTCCATGTCCTTTTACCAATGTCCGACCTTCTTCAAGAGCTCCTACCAGACTAAGAAAAAATGAATATTTTTGACATAGAGTGTATTATAAATATGAACACCCCCAAAGAAATGTTATTTCAAACTTTTTTTTTGTTGTACAACAGAGCTGCATGGGAGGGTATTCATGTGCCTTGCTGCATGAATATCCTACAAGCGTGTGTTATTGTTACATGAAAAAAAAAAATGGCACCACTCAGTAAGCAATTTATCATCATAATTAAATACACTGGTTTATCTGTACACAGCATCTGAGAAAACACACTTGAAATACTTTGAACTGATGAAGAAAGACATCTGGAACCCCTTGTGGCTGCATTCTGTTATACATTGTTTCTGTCTTAATTTTCTGATATGTGAGTTCTTGACAGATTAAGTTGTGGAGAGTGTTTCTCCTTGGCTGGGAAAAAGAAAAAAAAAGAGCCTGCACACTATCAGTGATTATTTAGATTGAAATTATAGCCTATACAGTACTCCAGAAATCAGTAATATTCTGTAGTGCACAGGTTGTTGAAAGCTGATGAGGTGAAGTATTTAATGAGTTAGTACTTGTTGGGTGAGCCATGGAAATTGACCACTCTGTGCTTGCTCTTTGCCTGCCTCACGTGGAATAAGACGTTTGATTTTATTTGCAGGAGAAGGAAGCTGTGCACCTGGTTACTTAACATGCTCTGTTTTTTTAAACCACAGTACTAGTCATACAGCAAGAGGGAATGTCCTAGAAGGGCTCAATCTTCGTATCACTGTAGGTTCTGCTGCCTGGGTGTGTGCTAACATAAGCCACAAAATCATGCTGTCCAAAGGAATACTTAAGTCCTGCATTTGTTTAAAATTTGGCCTGGTGATCAGAAATGTTTATATTGAAATAAAACATAGAAGATTACATGATTCCTATCCCAAAGAGCTCCCTAAAATCAAAAGCAAAACTGTGTAAAATAAAACCAGTGGTTGCTTCTGGCTCAAAGTTTTAGTCAGAACTGGTCTAATAGTTATAAAACATTGTCCAATATATAGTGTAATATAATATGAGTTAGACTGTTCTTTATCAGTAGTGTCAACTAAGACTCAAAAAACTTTTTTTAAATTAAAATATTTTACAAATATATATGTGTATATATAGAAAGTATATATTTTTATATGCAT
>JANHGN010000551.1:110184-158097 GCA_024605025.1 Megaceryle maxima | reverse complement strand
TTTCATACAATAATAAAAAAAAAATCCTCATTTGCTAAAACTTAAATGAAATAATATAATTTTTGTGTGTTATATTAAAAGTACATGACAAAAATAAATACACCCTTTGCTGAAATTGTTTCTTATGTAAGTATTGTATAATTTATTTTTTAATTCCTTACAAGGCTGCAGATCTGAAATTGAAGAGCGGAACATGACAAGTTCCTAATTTCTGGTAAATACCTGTCATGCTATAGAGTCCTGCTAAATTTATTGCTGTGTATTTAGTCACAATAAAAAATAAATATTTCTTTGTTTAAAAATAAATAAAAATGTAAAAGTGAGAGTAGTTTTTTGAAGAATACAAAAAGGCAGTGCAAGATGACACCTTTTTATATTTATGCCTACGTTTAGTCACAGTAGCTAAATGCTGTACAGCTCTCAAATAATAAGGGTTTCGTTTTGTGAGTGTAGAAAGTAAAGTATTTGACAACATGGAGTAATGAGGTGGTAAAAGGAAGATCCCCTTCTTTCACAGAAGCTGTTGAGACACGATTTGGTCTGCTGCAGTATGCTGAAATCGAATGCAGGTTCTATCCCTTCTAAGTTCACGCATCTGAAACTAATTTTACCCTATTGCAAAGACCAGCATCTTCAACTGAATCAACTACCACATCCTGGCCCCTTAATCTGGGTGTTATATGGTGGCACCTCCCACAGTAAAATTTCTAATACTCTCACAGAACCTCAAATTAATTGTTACTGCTTGACAAACATATGAAACCACAATTCATATTTACTATTATTAGTTGATTGTTTTTAATGTATTTAATCTTGTTTTCAGCCCTTAAATTTGTTTTTTAGTGGAACTTTCCCTGAAACACACTTTGGAAGTCATTTTAAGGGTACTGTAGCTTGCATTAAAGTATACTCTCAAAATAATATTTTTGAAAAATTAAATGTCTTTCAAAGTGTCATACATTTGAAATAGGAATGATACAGGAATAAAATAAAATAAAATAAGTTAATGAACTTCTGAAGTTCTTCCCCAGGTATTTTTCTTTACTCGGAAGGTGCTTATCTTCATATCATCAAAGACCTAATGTAGCAGGCTTCTCTGCACTGCTTTCCTCAGAACTTCAAGCTGAACTATTCATACAATCAGCCCTAAACACATTTTACTCATCATGAATCAGTGACGAATCTTTCATTCAAGTTTAATGGGAGATCTTTGTAAGTTTAATTCATTTAGATGGAAATAGGTGGGGAAAATTCACCTGAAGAGATGAGTAGGCAGATTTTAGTGAGGTGGATACTGCTGCTAGGACAGTGCCAAGCATAATGGAATAGGTTGGAAGCTGACACTGAGGCCAGTGAAAGAGAAGCAGCAGCCAAGCCCATAGCTTCACTGCTTATTCTGTGCCCTAGGACTTGGTCTTGTTTGTCAGCAAGGATCAGGCAACATTCTTCTGGGATCAACTCTCTTTTTGGGTATTTGAGGTAAAGAGAAAAGTTGAGTTGTTCTTAAACTGGTGGTTCCAATGTGCAATGGAAACATCAAGTCATACAATGGCATGGGTTATTCTCCACCACCAGGAAGCCATTAAGTTTTGGATTCAAATCCTACATTATGGAATTATCATTGATTAGGCTTATTGATAACCAGACACTTTTGCTATACCCTTGGAGACTGGGAATGTTGAGGCTTGGAGTCTGGATTTGTGGACATCTTTGATTTGATTCACACTTGCTACTTGTGTACTTGCTGCCAACATTGTTTAGATAATGCAGCACATCTGACAGGCTCTGTAGGAAAAGCATGTCAAACAATGATGCTCTTTGTTGTGGCCTGGCTGGAATGTTAAACCAGGCTTTAAACTACAGTGGAGTCAAGAAAAAGATTAAAACATTTTTTAACAAAGGCTTCAAATACAGAAATTAAGCAACTTAGTTCTTCCACATCACAACCCTTGGATCACAGCCAGGGTAACATTTGCAGTGCATTGAAGGGATTCATTCATCCTGCCGATTAAGAGATTGTTTTGTTTTGTTTTGTTTTAGAGAGATCAACATTTTTCAGTGCAAAATCTTGATCTGCCCAAAAGTGCTAAGATCACACTACATGTTAATTCTTAAAATTATTTTATTGCTCATGTGAGCATAATAGCAAAGATATTAAATCTTTTTATTATATACTTTTGATCTGTATCATTAGATTCCTGCAGATGAAGACTAGAGACATCACTGATTGTTCTGACCTCTGGTGTAACCCAGACCAAAGAACACGAGACAGTATTTTGCACTGTGTTTCAGGTAAAGTGGTATTTTTTAAGACTTGTGATACTAATTTAAAATCTCCAAACCAGATCCCATAAAGACAGAAAAGTATTTTTTAAACATACCACACCCCCCCAACCAACCAAACAAACAAATACCAAAAACAAAAACAAAAAATAAACCAAAAAAACAACCAAACCAAACAAACAGAAAAAAACCCAATCAACAATTAAACTTGTACAGGACTTGTTTTTAGAAGATTCTTTTAAAAACAATTCAAGATAAAAGCATTTTTCATTTAAGACTCCAGTGGTTACTACACTCAGGAAGTGTGAATACTTGGATCACTTCACTCCAGAGTGAAGCAAGTTTCAAATCTCTGCTTTCTGCTCGTGGAGAGACTTTCCTAAGCATTAAACAATAAGCAAATTGATGAAGGGAGCTTCATTCTGCCAAAGGTGATTCTTTCCACCAAGAGTGTGCGAGATAGTACATAACTCTATCCTAACACAAGTGAATACTGGGGAGGAATGAGGCTTGGGAAGGATTTTTCTATAAGAAACACAGACTTTGAATTTGTGACTGAATTATACCTCAGTCTTGACTTGGATGCCAAAAAATCATTTCTCAGAGGAAATGCAAGATGAGAGAGAATCTATCACATGTCTACATAACTAAGTAGTACTAAGATACAGGTATTTTGATGAACTTTAACTTAATAGAACATAAACTTCTTTTATTTGTCTAGGTGAATAAAATTTCAATTTAAAAAAATGCTCTCTACTTCTATGAAGAGAAAAAGCAATCATATTTTCCCTCTAAAATTATTCAAGAACAGCTGAAAAGGACACCAATAATATGATTATGAACATGTGTGTAGTTGTATGAGTGAAAGCGTTTTCTCCATTACAGGTTGCAGTAATATCAAAGGGATTCCTCAATGTTAACTGATTTTAGGTTGAATGAACAGCTACAAATATCTCACCAGCTATACACATATGTCAATGGTCAATCCAACTAGCAGGCAAAATTCCCTAGTCCAAGATATATACACACTGCCACTTAACAGTCTTACAACTATCCCTCTGGCTTTTCAGATACATTCCTCTAACATAAAGCAGACCAGATCAGCAGTCCCTTTACCCTGTTCTGCAGCTGCTCTCATTCTGCTCCCATAATCACTTACATACTCCATATTCAACTTGTATTTAACACTGATATAGGGCAATTTTTCTATTGCAGATGACTCTATCATTCATTTTCTTCTATGGACTACTGTTGGGATTAAACACTATGAACTATATTCATAAACAAATCTCATAGACCAAAAATTTGTCTTTAATCATTTATGACAATGGACTTGGATGTTTCTGTACACAGATGAGTCTTTACATTAAACAAGAGACTTATTGTGAGCTATAAAGCTGTGTGGAGAGTCCTCTGACATAGTAGTGATGTAATATTTGCAACTATATTAAAATGTCTGCTGTTTTTGCAGTGTCTTATATTTGTCCATATTTTAGAATAATAAGATATTTACAAAATATTTGAACTTGCATTAAGTTCAATAGCAAAGATCTTAGTTTACTGTTTGATTACTATTATTTAGTATGGTTTATCCCTGATATTTGAGTGTCTGATAAAGGTTTCTAGGACAGAAAATTGTTTCCATAGAGAATTATAGCAATAACTGTTTGATAATGTCACCTGTAATTGGAATGAACTAAGTGATTAAGACCATATAAATGAACAGGACAAGAGGCAATGGACACAAACTTGAACATAGGAAGTTCAAACATAAGCATGCCCACGTAACATTGGCTTACTCCAGCAAAGCAAGATGACAAATTATTTCTGAAGAAGGGAGAAATTAGATTCATCCACTGAAATAATTTGAGTCAATGAGTTCAGCTTCCCACCAAAGGCTTTTGGATTGCTGAAGACGTCAAGCTCCTACTTGTCTACAAGCCTCTTGCTCTGAGGTTTGGTGTTCCCATCAGTATACTGGTAGGTCCTGTCCCATGACAACATACCACAGCTCCCATCCAGCTTCCATACCTGAACTTCCTTCCCAAGTAAACAGAAAAGGGAGGATGGTACATACTCAGGAACTGAAATAATTTGCAGGTTAAACATTAGGGACATCTAGTTGTATCTGTCCATCTGATGTAAGCTTCTCCAATACCTTCCTTCAGCCCCTCCTCTCCTGGAGGAAGGTATGGCTGGATGGGGTCAGGCATCAGGGATCACAGCTTTTACAAGCGATCTGTTTCACTTTTCATCTAGACCTGTTGCAGACAGTTATGGGAGGAGGGAAGCAGGCAGCAGTACATCTTTGCCCA
Source organism: Megaceryle maxima (assembly GCA_024605025.1). NCBI lineage: Eukaryota > Metazoa > Chordata > Aves > Coraciiformes > Cerylidae > Megaceryle > Megaceryle maxima. The sequence continues at coordinate 153,499 of JANHGN010000551.1, read as the reverse complement.
GACAGGAGACTGGATTAAGTATGAGATATGTGTGTCTAGGGTGGAGAAATTCACTCTACCTGTGTACATTCCAGCATGAGCTGTGTGCACATATAGGTCTTGGGTGGGGATGATAGTCTTGTCTTCATCTCCTTTCAGATAAAGAGAGCATAGTGTTCTTTAAGTCAAAAGTAGAGCAAGGAAATAAAAATAAATAGGTTTTCCAGTAGGGAACTAAATTCTGCTGGTAAATGTAGGTTTCTGCAGTGACAACTGCAGGTGTTATTTCATGGTCTCCTGAGGTATTGTGCCAAAAAGACAGAAAAGAACTATCTATCCAGGCAAATGGAGAAAAAATTCATGGATCAAATTAATGATCAGGGGAAAAAAAAAGATTTCTATGAAAAATAAGCTGACTCAAGCACTGTTTGACACAGTCAGTGATAGGTAGGAAGAGCAGTCTACTTTTATTAGTATTCGGCCTGACCTACCTGGCTTTAGAAATGGCCCTCAATTATTGCCTTTAATTGAATGAGCTACACTTATCATTTAGTTTACCCACGAGATATTTCTGTAGATGATTAAACAATGTGAAATTATTAGAAAATTGTTAGCAATATCAAGGCAATCCAATTTTTTAACCAGCTTTCAAATGAGTCAGCTTTCAGCTACGGTGCAGGAAATCCATGCAGACTTCATGACATTTAGCAAATATTCTGAATCTGTCTCCTGCAAATGCAAAGACATAATTTACAAGGAAGTGTGGTGTGAGACTGAACAGAGCAGAACACAAAATTTAAGCCATGCACAGCCTCAGGACCATCTCAAGCACTTAATCATCTGTTTGCAACAAACAGCTGCCAATATGCTAAAGTAAGCTTTGTGCTTATGATACATTTGCCTGATGTCCTGCTGTGTAAATCACTGGTTTTAATTTGGTCATCCTGTGTGCTTTGTCCCAGGGGTTTGATGGCTCCAGGGATACCTGGTAGAATATGGAGTCTTTCACCTGTAAGGTCTTTGGTCTGTATCCACAGTAAGCTGAGAAGTGCAAAATCTTCCATCTCTCTTTTTGTGTTCCCTGTGTATATATTGTTAAGAGAAGACAGAAGGAGCTATTTGCAGCATGCAACAAAATGTTTAATTACTCTGCAATTCTGCATGCCATTTAGGGCCTTAGTTGTTTAGCTGGAGCTCATACAGGCGATGAAACCTATCAACACTGGCACTAATTGGAACTCCTGTGAACAGTTTCAGCATTTGTCTTTCTACCTGCCACTTCAAAGTGGAGTGTTGTTCTGCCAAAAAGATACCTCCTCCCAAGTGACAATGAAATAGAACATTAGCACACCACGATGAAATTCCTGCTGTCTCTATCACATATAGGCTGAAGTTGGGTTCTAATGCTGTCCATCTGGATCATTTGAAAAACAATTCCTGTAAATCCTGCATGTTTTCTACTACTAAAGAAGATCACCTTCATTTGTAAAGCTGCTTCTTACATGAAGGTTTATGCCCTGTTTTATGGAAACAGAAATAGGAGATACCACCTTGGAATTCACAGGGTTATGACAGAAGCTTTTAAGTGCTCTGAATAAAACAAAAAAACATAATAGAGGGTTTGCTGAAAAGCAAACAAGGAAATAATTAGATTATATTAATTAGTTTTTTCTCTGTATTAGTTTAACAGTTGCACCAGTGGAAAGAAAAGGATCAAACCACCCGAATAGCTTTAAAATATTTCTTTGCTTTCCATACTCACTTCATGTATCCCAGCTATTATCATGGATACTAGTGCATATCATAAGGTGATGTGACAGAAAAAGTGGACAGTTTAATAGAAAATTATAGTAACAATGAGTAATGTATACAAATTAATTTCTATTGTGACCATGGTAAAAGAACATACATGGTATCATACAGACCTGGTTTCTTCCTACAGATTTTTCTAGTTATTTCTGTAGAGTTTATCAGACATTTACATTTATGCTCTAGAATTCCTGAAATGGACTTAAAAATGCAGTATTGTACTAAACTCTACAGTATTTCTTCCATGGCAAGAGGTGATTACTTCTGCTTGCTGAGCGTCTTCCCCTAATATGCAGTTTAGTCCTTTCTGTGTTGGAACTCAGGCATTATCAATTCTTCCATAAATCAAGATCTTTTCTTGATACAGAAGACTTAGTAATCCTTCTGCAGTTAGCGCTTTTACTAAACCTTTACCTTAATGAAGAAAAGATTTTCCAGGTAGAAATGACTGACATTGTCAACACTCATGCTTTTCAGAGATGATGCAAAGTATTTGACTGTAATGGTGGATAGGGATGCTCAGACCCACCAAAAAGCCATGTAAAAAGTTAAAGGTGGATACCAGTGGAAGTAACAGAGCTTTCCTACTAATATGAAATGGTGTGCTTCAAAAACCCTGTCTGAACAGCTAAATATCAAGAAATAAAAATAGCATTGTACAGGGGCTTCAAAGAACTTGTTGACTCAGATTAGCCTCTAGGAAATTACCACTTCACTTACAAGGGACAATGCTGTGGGATTAAAAAGAACACAACACCTAAATCATGCTCTGCCTCAGAACTATCTCACCCCTTTGTAATAATTGGCTGCATATATCCTAAAGGAGGCTTCGCTCTTTTTGATAAAAGAGTCAAGCACACTGTCAGTGACCACAGCACCAGAGCAAAAGAACTTGTTTTTCTATAAATATTGAATTTCTCAGTCTCAAAAAGCTATGTAAGCTTTTCCATATCTGGCTGAGAAAAAAAAGTTCCCTACTACTAAAAATGTATCTGGTACCTTATAGTACGCTGTACCTTGGGAAATGAGTGCCTGAAGCACCTGTTTAAATATATAGTTGGGTCTATATGTCACGCATATCAGCTGGCCCCATCTGAATAATCTTCATCTGTTTCAGTTAACTAAGAGCTCCAAACTATGAGCATAGCTAAAGTTATAAAGACCTAGATTATTAGCCATACAGATCCAAAGACTGCAGATTTTGCTCATACAAACCTTGAAAAACTGAGTATTTTCTGTCAAATTTCTGAACACACTGGAATACAATGTACGTCTGTAGTGACAACTGTACACTTTGGTTCTCTTTTATAGATTTAAATTTGGTTCTGGTGTACAGGATTAACTTGCATATTATCAAGTGTTGGAAAGGATCTGACAACTCGGACAGGGGAAGTATAGGCAGTGTTCTTGTGTTTCTTTTAATTCCTGTAAAGAAGAAACTAATCTTTCCTGGGCTTAATGGACAAGCTCTTTGTACATGTGACAATAGGTTTCCCTTTCAAGAAAGCTTGCCTCAGTGAACCAGATTGTGACACTACAGAACGTAGTGAAATACCTGATTCTTGCCCTACTAGGTAAGCTAGGAATATGATTTGAGGTAAATAAATATCCAGATGGTCTCAGTGAGTTTGAAACTATCTGTTGGACTGAATGGCTTCAATAAAAGATGGCTACAAGTCTTGCTGTCCGAGAGTCATTCCTTTACAAAATGTGTGTTACAACACAAGCCTATACACAGAGGCTGGCCTTGGTTTAGAATCCTCATATGCTTTTATTCAGCCTGGACCTGATCCTATGAGGGACCAAGTCACCATGAAACTTCCTTTAAGTTCAGTGGAAACGGAAGGCCTGATAATATTTTAAATATTATGTTTTCTTGTAACTTTTTTTTTGAGTCTTTCATTTTCAAGTCATCTTTGAAGACTTGGTGCTGCTATGGCTTTAGCTTTGAGGAATAGTTGTGCTCCATTTTAACCTTTCACATTTTATTAACAAAATCAAAACCAGGACAATTAGATACCTCCTGATTTTCATTTGTTTTAATATTAAGGGAATGTTTGAAATGGCACAAGTCTTGGGGAAAGTGCTTCAAGCCGTGGCTGCAACAGCACTGGAGTTCTGGTCACAAACATCAAAGATAACTTGAAAAGAAGAAGAAAAAAAAAATCAAACCCAATAATTCTTTACATTTGGGGACACTTTTGAATAATTTTGTTACATATATCAAACAAAACAAAACAAAACCAACAAGCTAATAAAAGATAATTAACTACTGTTGAAAATATATTTTTTTTAAATTTACAACTAAGCTAAGATATTTTCACAGGATGTCAGGGGTTGGAAGGCACCCTGGACAGCTTCAAGTCCAACTCCCCTGACAAAGAAGGACCATATAATCTAGCACAAGTCACAAAGGAATACATACAGGTGGGCCTTGAAAATCTCCAGAGAAGTAGACTCCAGAACCTCTCTGGGGAGCCCGTTCCAGTGCTTTGTGACCCTTACAGTAAAGAAGTTCCTCCTTATGTTTAGGTATTCTGGCCCAGAAATAAAACAATTAAAAAAAAAAAAAAAAAGATGTGGAAGAATGTTCATAGAATAGAGTCATGAAATAATCTACTCAGATGAAGTGGTTAAGAAATAAACTCACCAACATTTTCCTCCTGTTCCATGGGCTGCCTTGCAAGAGCTCTCATGGAAAGATCCTGGGCTATTTGAGGAAGCAATTTCCAATGGAAGGTTTGTGGATTAACAAGGTTGTTAGGATCTGACTAGGAACTGGCAGTCCATTGCAGTTGCCAGCTTGGCAGCTGGAATATGCCAAACACAGAAGGAAACTCATTGCTTCTTGTCCATGAGCCTGTTCATGTTTAGGGTAGATTTTAGGGCAGCAAAGGTCATTCTTAAACTGCTTTTCTGATAATGGTAGAGGCTGGTACTTAACATAAACATGATAAATATTTAATCATCATTGTTTCCAGGTATTCTCAAGGTTGTATTCTCTGCCACCCATTGCCTGTTACATGATGGGTCCTTCTGCCATGGTAGTAGTTTTACTGATAGCAACAAACTGATTTTGAGTATTTTTACTTTGAATGGAATTGCTATTTTTAGTCTCCTTCTTGCCCCTCTACTCCTGGTTTCCCATCTTTGTAGCCCTTACAACGTTCAGGAAAGTGGTCATCGTGCTAAGCAGGTTGGATGAAGAGGGAGTTTGGCCTCAGGTATTAAAAATGAAATCCATAGTGGCTTTAGCTACATCTGAAAAGGAGATCTGATGACTTACTTTCTGTACTTACTCATCAGGCCATGATGATTTTAGATTTGCTGGTTTGCTCTCTGAATGACAGAACTTTCCTAACAACAGGAAAAAAGGGTGTTTAACTTCTTAAACTGTCTTTATCTTGACCCACAAGGTTTTTTTGCTTTTGTCCCTATGATTCTATCACCTATCTTGCTGGGGTAGCAAGCAATTGACTGGGGGTTTAGCTGCTGGGGGCTTAACTGGGGTAAGCCCACCCCAATAATAATAAAAAAAAGTTAATTTTCAGTACCACAGCTCCTGCATTTCAGCTATAATGTGAATAATATTTTGATATTCACAAACAATGCAAAAATACGCCTGACTTACCAAAGTCTCTGGTGTAATCCTTACAGTCTGTCAGACTTCCAGGTCTTTATTCATTCTCATGGCAGGTGAGCCACATAGGACAAATGCATGGAGCTCCCTGCCACAGTGAGGCTCCCTGCCTCTTTGACATTGTTTTCCAGATCTGTTAGAACATTGGTGGTGTCCTCTTGCAGGAGGATTTCAATGTGACTCTTCTTTCTCCTCCTGACAAAGGAATTCTTGCCAATTACCATATCACTCAAAGAGGAAAAAGGCACAGAAAAAAAACCCTCAATCCTTTCCCTCTTTCTCTGTATTCTTTCACTGTGTCCATTCAGGGACTTTTGTTCAACACTGCATTGGCAATGAAAGGAGTCTGTGTACCTGAAATTTTGTGTGGAGAAGGAATTTAGCAGCCAAATAAAATAGATTGAAGGTTTAAATGACAACAATTATTAAAGTTCTAACTAATTAATTCCATTCTATATAGAACACATAGAAACCAATGATCAAGTCTATGTAGACACAGTGATTACTGTAGATAACTTCTACAGAGTAGATAAGATTTCTTTCTTGAAAGTAAATAAACTTGAACCACAATGGATTTTACTTCACTTCTTTTGTGAAGAAAAACAGTCAGTTAGTGTGGTTTAGTAACCTGATTTTTTTAATGGTCTTTCTTCTGCAAGAAGTTACAGTAGATGTTTCAGTGAAGTCTTCCAGTTCCAATTTCCACCAATGCAGTTTTATGCAAGTCCTAATATTTGTATCATTGCCCAAGATTATTCTTTTTTATTTTCACACTTTTACTCTCTTTTTAACCAGAATCCTACTCTTGTTGATTGACCAGGAATTATTTGACTTTCCCAAGTATTTTTCCCAAAGGACTCCATCCCCTTCACCAATGATTTCTTCTTCCATCTCCTGAATGACAGAGGCTGCATATGGATTAAAAGAACTAATATATCAAATTATGTGGTGAGGAAAAGGATATTCTGTCTTAAAACTGAATTTTGTATCCCTTGCTTTGGTCTATGCTTCACCTCCAACTATAACTCATTACCTCTTTTATCCATAGCACACGGGGTGTTCCAGATGGTCAAAGGGTAATGAGATATGCACAGGTCCTACAGTTCTCAAAATGCAACTCGAGGAAGCAATATGGTCCCACTGCTCTAATAAAGGCAAGGCACGAAGACAGTCTGGTAGAGAATTAATTTTGTTTTCCAAATTATGCCTGGCCATTAGAACTTTTGAAAATATCAGAAGGTGGACTGGAATCTCCAAAAAAAGATTTATTGTTTTACTTAAACTTTAAATGGAGCAAATAATCTAATGGCACTTTTAAAAGAAACAACAATCAGGAACATACAGTATTCTACTGAGGTGTGAATGAATGACTATGACAGGGTCTTTTGGAGTTTCCAGTTGAAAAGCAGGCTGCTTTCTATTTGTCAAGAGTTAGGGCTGGACCAGCCACTAAACAGACAGTGACAGACATTCTCTATTAACCCTTCTCTGCCATGCAGTGAATGTAATTATATGTGAGGAAAAAAATATATTTAATTATGGCTTAAATAGCAGTCATTTCCATTTGTTACACATAGAAAGAAAAGACTACTTCAGGAAGGACTTAACATTCTGTTTTTTCAATTAAAATCAGAAGTAGTCTATAATTGCACCTTAGATCCCTAGTGGGTCTTCTAGAAAATCATCTAAAACCAACCAAACAAAACCTAGAGCTCTGACTGTTCATATTTTCATTGTGTTTAGGAGGCTTTTGGATCAAGTGAAAAAATATTCCTAACAATCTGTAAGGATAATGTTTCAGAGGTCCAAGGAGTGGGTTCAGGACTAGCCCTTAGGATTTGTGTTGCAACCAGACAATTTGTTGTGCAGTTTAGGAACAGGAAATGTTGATCCCTCAGTACCAAGGGCCCAGCAAATTCTTGTTCACTAAGTCTCATAGATCTATGGATGTCACTGCTGGCATTTAGAAGTGCTGACTGGGCAGAGTTTTCATTACTGTTTAAGGACCTCAAAGGTTTAAGTTGCATTTCTTCAGCAATCCGAGACTACTCCTTTGCCTGTACTGCATCATGTACTTGTCTTCAGACAAGAACCTGCACCATCTGCTTGTCCATAGAGCTCACGTATCTTCCAAATGCTGAAGGTTTTACTTCCCACTCAGGTTTCCAACATAATAATCTCATATTTTCAGTTAGCCTTTTCTTGTTGGCAACAGGAGGCTCTGAGGTGCATAGCAAATTGCTTATGCAGCCTACTGACCTTGTTCCACTGTGCCATGGGATGGCTTCAACAGCACAGTCCTCATTCTTCTGTTACTGGCAGTTGCTCACACATTCCCTGTGGTCATAGCTGTAAGTAGGAGAGCAGCCCTTCTAGATGTGAACATGGTACGTGGGTAGTTGCATTACAACCCAAGATTCTCTTGAGAATTTAATTTTAAGCCTAGATTAGCCAAGACATATACACTGAAAATTAAAATCCAAGCTGATACTCTTGTCATAAATTAGAGTAGGAAGATTATACATATAAAAGATTTTAAGTGTATATATTTCCCTTCTTCCCAGAATGTAGATGCCAAAATGTAATCCAAGATTTTCACCACTAATTCAGTTTCTGGGTTTTGTCTGATGAGGTCAGAATTGTAAAATGTCTTAAAAAATGCTGCCTGGAGTTTTGATTTTTGCTTTTCTCTGAGAGAATCGTTTGTTTTTTAAAAATCTGTTAATTAAAAATCATATCTTATCAGGGTGAATTCTGTAACCTTCTGGAAGACTATTTTAGCAATGAAAAAGGAGTTCACATTCGGATTTGTTTCCTCATATAATAGATATGTCTTTGATTCTGTCTGATACTGAAAAGATGCTTGTTATTTCCATGGCTGAGTATGTTATAGATGATTTGCACAAAATCTCAGCAATATTCAACAGGTAGATGATGTATAGCACTGAGCTGGAGCTCACAATTCTTGGCCTCCTTCACACCTTCCTGAAGACTGCTGGTAAAGTATTTAAATATTTCTGTTCTTCAGCTTTCTTGTTTTTAAACAGGATAGTTGTATTCCATTCCTTAATAAATGGATTTGATATCTACCAGTCAAAAAAAAGAGTGTATTACCAAGCAAAGGTGGGGAACATTCCTTTTTCAAGACATTGTTTGAATTTTTATTTTTTTTTAATTACTCTAGTTCTATAAATCACACATGAAAAAAAAAAAAAAAACCCAAACATTTTGAGTTTTCTTTTCTCAGACCCTCGTCTTATCCCTAGTAAGAATGTCATCAGTTAAGTGAGTAGTAAGAATCTGAAACTTACCCTGGTAAGCTACTTTTTATGAATATAACAAGAATATGCCAAATGAAATACATATTCAGAGTCTTACATAATTTTATACTCTTTAGAATACATAAGAGTATTTATGACCTGTTTTCAATAATTAAATTATTATCATTATTTCTACAGAAGAGAAAATGTGGAAGAGTCATTTTACAGAGCTCTAGATTGGCTAGTGTTCAACTGAAGGCAATTTTCCTGTCTCGGGATGCTTCTGACACTAGAACTATGTATTTTATTCTTTTCTCTAAGAAATGAGAGGTTGAGAGTCCCCTTTGATTATAAAATTTAGTGGACAGTCTTTTTGCTGGTAATTTTGGGTGCTCGGGAAAAAAAACTCATAAAAGATATTATTCTTTTGCTATGAAAGCAGAAAGAAGAGGGTTTCTTTTTGCCTGCAGTATAAACTGCCCAACCATTTTTTTCTCTGAGCTTGGCAAAAGCACGTTCATTTATCACTTTGACTCTTCTGGCTTTTGAGTCAGCAAAGTAGAGTTTGAACACCTCTTACATCTTTTTTCCCTTCCTAGTTTTGAAAGACAGTCACAAGTACCATGCTGAGCACAAATAGACACAGACTTTCTCCTAAAGAGCTTTACAGGTAAACACTTGAAAGACTAGACATTCTAGGAAATCCAGATGTTTGGAAGGACTTGAATGAAGAAAGGGTGATGCCTTGGCCGAAGCTAACCATGAATATTTTTACTAAAATATGTTACTAAATTTAGCCTGGGTGGTGCAAGAAATTTCCCTTTGTTACCCAGAGATTTCTCATTATTATGTTTTAAGGACTCATTTGACTCATAAAAGGGGCCACATGAACAGCTCTGGAGACCAACAACTCTACTTATTCATGAAGTGAGCTTCAAAGAACTGGAATACCAGTGTTTCTTACCTGGGATGGAAAACTTCTTGTAGTGTGAGACTAATGTCTATGTCCATTCATTTTTTTTTATATCTTCTTAAATACAATAAAGTTAGTAAAAATTCTGTTGAGAAGCTTTTTGGTTTGGTCTACAGCCAAGTCATCTTCGAACAATCTTATTATACACAACGGTTGGGTACAGCTACTGCAGTCAGGGAAACTCCTGTATTCCCAAATCCATCAGACTGCCACCACTGGTTGGTTGCTCTTAAAATGAAGCAGCGTTTAATGGGGTTTTTGTTTTGTTTTGTTTTGTTTTGTTTTGTTTTTTAATGTCAAAATACACACTACTGATCAAAAGCGTAGTAATAATGACATGATTTGGGAACTGTTTTGTATTTGAACTGACCTGATGTCTTGATGTATAACTCCTGAAGTTCTTTCATAATACTGCTACATTTGTGTCATGTTATGGAGGTGTTGGGAGAATAATTTTCACCTTCCTCACCGTAATTTTATACTGGTGAAATAACTCTGACTTCAGTATAGGCAATTTTGAGGATGTGATCTAGGAAGTCAGGTCTACCCCTGAAATATATACATACCGGGGGCTATGTAAGGATAGAGAAAAACATACATTTGCACTACATCTTTCCAACTTTTTGGAGTACTTCTCCATTAATATCAGTGTAAATTATAATAATTTGGATCCTTTATTGTTTTAAATTTATTTTTATTGTATAGCTTGGAATCAATTAACACAGATTGAAACAAGTAACTTTTAATGGTGAAAAATCTTCTCAAATCAAAGGATCAACTAGTTCTAACTCCCAAAACACTTTTTAGGGTTGTGTTATGGAGTCAAAAATCCTTACTTACAGAGGTCTCATAGGAGCTGCCATTCATTAATGTTTTAAACAGATGCTTCACTGAGCAGCATATTTAATTAAATCCACAACTGTTGTGACAGATTTTTACTAGAGCAAGCATAAAGTTGAATTCACAGCAACAATTATCCAGACTTGTTTTTACGGTGTGTTTTATCAAACAGGTAAAATAGCTTTTCAAAGACATTAAGTGTCGATCATCATTAAAAGCCCCCAAACAAAGCTCAAGATCATAGTGTGCTTGCAGCCACTGCATAAAGAATGTAGGTGGCTATGCTTTCTACAAGGTCTGATGCTGTTTCTATGGAGCTTAATGGGAGCAAAACTGATTTTTTGTAGGTGTTGGTGATCTATGTATATGTGTATGTATAATTTATACAGGGAGAGATATCAAATTAGGTACATATGCACAAAAACACACATATGCTCTGTACAATTCAGAAATTTGGGTATTAATGTAGATTACCAGTGCAGCTGTTAATGCTTTAGCATCTTCGCCCTTGCAATTAGTAGGCCATATGCTCACTGGTGTTCTCTGAGCTACTACTAATTGGCTGTTCTGTCACCACACAACTGGGACTTCCCTAAACCTTTTGAATTCTTCAACTGAAGTCATATGTCAGGCTTTTAATCTGCTCTTTAAATTTTTGGGTACTAAGGGAGTTGACCTGTTTTGCACTTGCCCGGATTACCTAAGGTGTTTTTGGAAACAAGTCAGTTTGGAAAAAAATGTCATGTTAAGTTAAAGATAGAAGTGTGTGCAAAATGAAAACTTGCTGCATTTTGTGTTTAAAAATGTCTAAGTGAATCTTGAAAAATACAGAATGACTTCCTCTATACCGGCAAATCTCCATCTGATAGAGCCATTGTGAATCTAGGGATTTGCAATTGAAGTGTATCATGCCATTGTTTTTACACTGAATTTGGGCACTCCCTTTGAACCTGTTCTAATCTAATGCACTTTGGTTTTGAGATGCTGATTGTGCATAATTTTCAAATGTAAAGTGGCAGAATAGGAGCCTAGTTCCTCTTGATCAACTCCCATGACTGTGCTTGTAACCTTGCACTAGAAACTTGCACTTTCTCCTAGAAACCCACAGAGAGTGAATCAGTTCTCTCCACCAGCTTGTTCTGTTTCTGTTAGTATCAGCCCCATCACTTAACAATAAGAACAACCACCTTAGAAAAGAATTAAGGAAATATAATTTTTTTTGTGGGGGGGAAAAAAAAAAAGAAAAAAAAAAAAAAAAGAAAAAAAGAAAAAAAAAAAGCCACCTCTTACCCGAAATCAAACTTCCCATAAACTTGTTCTTATCCATATGCAAACAGAAGTATAAGAAGATAATTCTGACTGAAAGAACTGAAAGAACAAGAGAGAAAATGTGTATTCCTGAGGTTTCTATCCCAAGGTCAAGACATCTGGAACCATTGGATAAAATATTTAAAAACATTTGAACTCCCAGGAATGTCCTGAACCAACAGTTCCTATTGTGAGGAATTTAGAAGTTTCACAGTTTATTTTATAGAAACATAGAATCATTAAGGATGGAAATGACCTTAAAGATCATCAAGTCCAACCAGTTCCTAAACAACTGTCTATTCTAAAATGGAAGGAAAAGGAAATCTCTCAATATTTCAGTATTAAGGAGAGGGAGGACATAGTCAGTGGAGGGAGAGAAACTTCCTCAAAGGGAGAGGTAATACAGGAGAGTATCTTACAGTTCCCTGAAAAATCTTGCTCTGCCCATTGGCAATAAAAAAAGATTAGATATAAAATATTTTCTAAACCCTGTAGGCATTTTAAAGTTCTCTCTTCCTCATAATGAAATACTTTTATAATAGATATAGCATATAGTTTAAATATATGTTGCATACGTTTTAAAGGCACTGCCTTGGTGCATGGATGTAGGTAGATAGGGAATGTAACTGTGAGCATGCTAAGCACTAAACTTGAGGGAAATAGATGAATTTCTCTGTTAAATCTCTTGAAACCAACATAGTTTGCAGAGTTTTCTGTTTTGATAAAATGTCTGTTTTGCTGGGAAAGTCTGTTTCAAAAAGTTCCAGATCCTTATTCCTAGAATATATTCTGGTCTTTTAGACTGATGACCTTCCTTCACATAACTGTGATATTTTCTTTTATGTAAAAAGGGGAGGAGGGGTAGATAGCTTTATAAATATATGTCAATCAAACTCAGTATAATATATGCCGTTTATAGTAACTTATGCAGCTAATGGGTGAAAATGTAACCAGGATTCTTCTTTTGTATTGTTTTGATTTAAGGGGGGGGACTTTTTGAATTTATGCCAGTAAGCACTATCCTGTATGGGGAACCAAGGGATGTTTTTTAGCTTCCAGAATATGCAGACCTTGAGAAAAAATGTCGTACAAGTTTAAAGTCTTTCAGTCCATGCCTGGATAACCTAAAAAGTGAATTAACTTCCAAAACTATAAAGTCCACAAAAAATGAGACTCAGTAAAGTTACTTACCTGGAGGCATAAATGAAAATTTCAGAATTACCTGGAGTTTCTTGGCCTAGTGTTAAAATCTTGGCCTACATTTATGAAGAGTACTGTAGAAAAAAAAAGATTAACTATAGGAAATGTTTGTTTCAATGAATACTAAAACCAGATTTCTTTTTCTTAGATACTCTTATGTAATTTAATTGCTACTTCTTTTGTGCATGCTTTCCAGAGAGCAACATCCTGTAAACCATAAGACAAATTCAAGAAGTTATTTAAAACAAAACATCAGGTAAAATTTATCTCTTACAAATACCACATGTATGAATGCTGTTGAACTCACATGAGGAGACATAGAACATATGTGAATGTTATTTCAAATTTTTCATGCCAATTTACCACTACTTGCAAATTCCAATGAGTAAATTATGAGCTGAAGAATGAATTAATTTAAGAGCTTGTGCACTGATAAGCAAAGTTAGCAGATAGAGGGAAACAAGTATAAAAAAGCAAGAAGTCTTTATGTAACTGATGGGAAAAGAACTTGTTTACATTTCTTGTCAGTGCATCCCTAACATGTGCTTACATGCTTGTGATGTTTAGAGGAAAAAAATTGCCCATGTAGTTATAAAACCTTAACTGAATTGTGTTTTCCACAAGAACGATGACTTGAACATTTCCTCAAACAATGAAAGCCAAAGGTATACTGTCAAACACTTATCCAAAGTAAAAAAGTGTGTAACTGACAAAATAATAAAAAAGTGAATACAATTTTTCCTTTAAACTCTTTCTCTCTTGTACAAGAATAATATACATAACAAAGAAAAGAATGTGTCAATATCCCATCCATCTGTGGACAAAATCAAATAAATGCAGTTAAAATTTAAGTATTTACCCTGAAATATGTTTTGAAAGCAGTTATTGGTGTTGAACAGATATTATATTAGAAAAAAAATTAAATCCAGATTCTTCCCTCAAGATGTAACATAATTCACTATAAACTGAACACACATTCACTCTAACAAGTAAATTTATTTTATTTAGTTGTCTACTGGACATTGATGGAGTTAACCTACAGTTACATGAGCAAGGAACAAATTCCTGCAGATATGTTGAGCAGTAACACACTTTCTCTTGGGTATTTTAGACTATGATATATGCACAATGAGGGAGTCCATGTTTCTAATCTAAAATGATGCATAATTAAAAGAATTCTTTACAGATTTGGTAAACATCAGCTCCAAGTAATTTTAAGGCATGTATGCATAAATGTGTTACTAGTACCTTCTGCTCAGCCACCACTGATCCCTCAAATTACAATGTAGGATACTGAAGAGTGGAACCCTTGTCCCTGATTGCTTTAATCTCCCATTGAGCAGATATTTCTGTTGTTTATTTGTTTGGTTTTGTTTGGTTGTTTTCTTGGTTATTAATTTGTGGGGTTTTGTTTGTTTTGGTTTTGGTTGGTTGGTTGTTTTGTTTTGTTTTGTTTTTTTAGCATAGGATGTGTTCCAGCTTTAGGATAAAAGCAAAACTGAGGATAGTGTGTTGCAGAAATATCTTAATGCCTTGCTACTACTGTATGTTTGAATTTAGCCTCCCTGCTGGCATGCTAGCACACATAGGGAAAGCCTGGGATGGGCTGATGTTGATATGAAAGCTGAACAGGCTATATATCTGCCACTTGGAGCAGAACAGAGAGACAGCTGTCCAGAGCTGCTGGGGACCCTGTCTCCCCTTAAAGCATCTTTGCTCTTATCCTGACAAAAACATCATCTTCAAGTACATACCAGGAGATTTCAGGGGAATCTTCCTCCCCTGAGGACTAGTCTAAAAGCATCTATCATTAAAAGCAGGTATTATGTCTTTTCTAATTAACCGTGTTTGTCTCAATGCTATGATTCAGATCCAGGGTATTTTTGGTGTCTTGTGGTCCAAGCATAGCTGATACATATCGTCTTCATGTACTTCCTTGGACTGGTGTTGCTATTTTGCTGACGGTGCCCAATCTCAGCATTCACTTAAGATGTCTCCTGGTGCTTTAGGCCATGTCTGGCATACACAGGGCACAGTATGTTCCTGCATCATCATCAGCAATGGTCTTATAGACCACAGACAGCTGCTGTCATTCCCACCCTTTCAGCTCCATCTGCATTTCAAACACAGTCATGTGTTCAGCCACTGCAACATCCCAGACAACACTCTTGAAGCATCACTCTCTGGCTTGCATTCCTGCATCTCCTTCTTGGGCTTAGTTCTGTTTGCTTTCCTTTTTCCTTCCTCCTTTGCAAGACTTTTTGGGTGCTGCACCTGTTGCCTGAGTTGTGTGAACTTCTCAGGAAGCCTGCATTGTAGCAACGCATGCAGTGACCTGCTCCTGAGCTCCTTGATGATCTTTCTCCACTCTGCTCCCCTCCTGCAAAGCCCTCTCCTCCTTTCTCAGGCTTTCCTGATATTTCTTCTTGCTTTGAGTGGCTCAGTATGATTGACCAGCAGCACTCAGCAGTGCATGTCACCCAGAGAATGCCAGCACTGAGCACAGGGATTTGACTCTCATACATGTAATGCATGTTGGCAGTCCTGGAAGGTAGCAGAGGAGCCAGTAAGCTTCCTTTGCCCAATTTCAAGTGTGTGGAAGTCAGGCATTTTGTCTAGGCTTCCTCAGTGGTGGAGAGAGAGAAAGGGTGTGCTTTCCCTGCAGTATTAAAATCCCCTCCTCAGATAGTTTGATCTTCCCCACAGCTGGAAGGGAGATTAGAGCACATGTCTTAGACTGGCTGCCCACTTCTGAGAACACTCATGTGGGCTTCAGAAAGTCTGTGGTGAACATCTCCATTTCACCTGATTACAAAATTAGTGACACAAACAACAAGGTCTGAAGAAAATGCCTTTTCTGTGAAGTTGTCAGTGCTGTTGCCCTTGCTCACTGAGCTTAGGATGTAAAATCAGCAAAAATTATGGCAAGAGACCTCCCACTTTCTTCAAATACTAAAGGTCAGTAGGCATTTATATTGAGTAGGAAACAGATAAAGATGAGAAAAACAAATCAATGGAGCAACAAAAATCGTGTTTCTGCAGCATGTAAATCCATTACAACACTGGATGGAATATCTATAGTTAAATATCTGTCTTGCAGAGTCCAAGATCATAGAATCATAGAATCATAGGCTTACCCGCTGAAACTTGCATTCTCTTGGACTGTAGCCACTTGCTTCAGATGTCAAGGTTTCCATTTTCACAAGCGAGATACGACCTTCAAGGAGTTGGCAAGATGCCAACAAGCCACTTTTTTTGGGTAGGATTTTGCTGACTGTGGTAAATAGATGAGATGGAGAAGAATGGTGGGCTTATACAAGTTTGTGTGTGTCAGAAGTATGAGTTCAGTAGGGTGGAAAGCCAGGAAACTGTTAATTTTAGTGAAACACAACATTTGAACAGAGTATATTTAATTTTTTATCCATTCAAATTGAAGCTTTATTTGGTATTTGGTAAGCTGTGACAGCAATGCACCATGTTCTACTCAGTGTGTAAAGTTGTGTGTGTGTTGTCCTGTCCACTCCACTGCTGTGCTACTTTTGCTATAAAGAATGCAGAGACTGAAGTGGCTTTTCCAGTTCATATCTTATATACCTATTTACTAAATACTTATTTTATTAATTGATAAAATGTGTAAATAGCAATAAGTGTTTCTTATAATATTCCCAAATACATACCAGTGCTACAAAAAGTTGTCATTGTAAATTGCCTCCCAGCTGCTTCAGGGATCTCCCTCACTAAGATCCAAATGCTAATTTCAGTCATCTATCAGCAAATGATAAAATTCAAATAAGAAGAAAAAAAACCAACTAGATGAAAAACTGAACCACAAGTCCTATAACACATGAAAGTAATATGTGGGTTTTATCCATGTTGCTGCCTTATAAAGGTGTTAGAGATGACTCATGTTACAAAGATGCACATAGAGGTTTTTTCTGACTTCCAGAAGTTATTCTTGTGTTAGGAGAATATAAAGCTGCCTTCCCAATGATTTTTTAAAATAAACTCTGAAAGAAAAAGATAAGAAGCAATGACAGTATCCTGACCCCCTCTGCAATGAATGTATGACTGGCTCACCATGCAGACATATGGTCAGAAATGCAACCTCCCCCTCCACAAAGAATTTCCATTTATTTGTGTTTGGTAACCTGCTGTGGTCAGTGACCTAATCAGGGCATAATCAAAAGTTATTGAAGCCTGTAGTAGTCTTGCCACCTAGATTTAGTGAGTATGAGATCAAGTCCTATAACTAGATATAAAAGAGTCTTCTCTAAATCCAAAGAAAATTCACTGAATGATTGGAGAAATGAACAAACAGCCTAACCAATGAAAAATAACTGTGTTTAAAGGTGTCTGTCAGTCCAAATTATCCGGCATATTGTAAATGAGGAGAACAGCCATTTCTGTCAGACTTTTGCTTTATAAATGTTCTTTCTACTAATAATGTTTTTTCAGTTCATAAAGGTCTGGGAGCACTCCAAGCCTTGTCTAGCAGTGAAGTCAACTTTTAAATATAAGCAGGAATTATAAAAGAAATAACAAATTTGTATTTATTAGTTTTCACGTTTCTGCTCTTGGGCTAGTATATGGATAGAAACAAGGAAAACCGGCAATGGTTTTCATATCTTAGTTTCACTGCTGTTGTGGCAGTATTGTGTGGACATTTATACCATAAATAGCTGTGAATCTAGATAAACCTGAACATCAGAACCTAAACTTTGGGTAGCTGAAGGCTCTATAAGACTGTAAGGATATGCTAAGTAAAAATATTAGCAAGGGTGTAATTCTGGAAGAAATGTACTTTCATTTTCAATGCCAAATCTTACCTGCAATTTATACATGACATTATTTTCCTGTAGGATTCTGGAAGATCTTTCAGTCTTGGAAAGAACATTCACTGTTGTTCATAAATCAGTCTGAAAACTATAGAAGTGTAAATGTATTACTTGCATTGTTTTTATTGCTTAAATGCCTGGGAACTACTAATTGAGATAATACATTAAAAATGTTGATAAAAATTAGTTATAAACTAATGAAAAATAATACCTAGGTCTCTATTCACAGGTCTGTAAGATTTGCATTTACTTATTGTGTAAGGCCATTTCAATTTTACACCATTTCATAATTGAGAAACAGAGGGAAACTTGAGGGTAGCATTTATACCCATGAAAGGAAGGAATTATTTTACAGTGAAACAATTGTAAGCAGAAAATGAGAAGTTAAGCATATTTTAAGAGTTCCAACTAAACTTTTCTGAATCATCAAAAATAGCTATCACATAAATAATTAGAAAGCTGTTAAAATGGATTCAAGTCAAAATGTCTGTTGTAACATAATTTTTAGGAACAGTTTCTGTTCTAGATGAAAATGTCTTTCACAAAATAAATGAGTTTTGGAGAAAAAAAGTAATAATACAGATTATGAGGAAAATGTCTAAAGTTATCTGAATGCTTGGAACAGAAATGGAAAAGACACAGATAAATACAATATTGTTTCTGCCTTCATAAGTCAGAATTAAAAAATACTTTCATCCTTGTTTTCTTAATTCTAAAGCCTCAGAGTGAACATATTAAGTTTTGATGTTGACTTGGAGATAAAACTTACTAAAGCATATTCATAATTTTGCTAAGCATAGGCATTTTATCCACATAAGTTTTCTCGATACCTTGACAGTAGCACAAAGAATTGTGGAATCAGTAGTGAGCTATTTTATTTTGAAAGACTGAATGAGACTAAATAGGAATTAAAAATAGCTGTGGTTGTTGGCTGAATGAATAATATCTGTCATGTAGATTCACGGTATGAATTAGATAATAATCTCTGAAATAATTATCTGCAATTACTCCATTACCTTAGGGAACTAGAAAGATAAAAGACTGTGAAAGCATAAATTGTGTGTTACAGATCGTTTTAAACCTTCCCCTGTTGATTTACACTACACACAGGAAGAACTAGTTTCGACTTGAGCATTTGCTAATAGCTTTGGTCTACATACATTTGGAAAGGGAGCTACTTATGCTTGGCTCCTCTAGCTGGATATCCTGTGAGAGATCAGATTACTCCTCTGAATGGGGTCGTCACACACCGAGCCGTCCTGTCGGCTGGATGTGTCAGGCACCGGACAGCCTGTTTGCCCCACCTGCTTGAGAGAAAGTGGACTTCTGACATGCAGCCTCCCTGAGCCCTGCAGAGTCAGTGGAAAGCGCAGTTTTCTCCTTGCCCTGGTGTCTGAGTAGGGCTATAACAGAGATCATCCTTCTGTCTGCCAGCTCGACAGTCTGAGGTGACAGGATGCCCATTCTTGCACTGTTTATGTGATGCTGGAAGTCAATACCATGAACACTGCACTTGCCTGGACTCATGTTCTGAATGTTTACCATTAGACTCCAAATTAGTTTATTCTTAATGCTGAAGACATGCTGTGTTCTAGAGGGGCAAAGCTTTGAAGCAATTCCTCCACCTGCACTGTGTCTCTTCATCCTGCATGTAATACAGAGGACCAGATTATTGACTGTGTCTTTACAAAAATAATAGAAACAGACCAAGCCCTCTTCTTGGGTCAGAACTGTGCCTCGAATGCTTTTTCCCATTATGACTGCAGCAAAGAAAAATAGCTCACCTATCTTCAGCAATTGACCTCAGGTACCATTCTGTGTCTCTCTTAGAACCTATGGTTTTCTTTATGTTTCTCTAAGTATAGAGTTGCACAAAAATATATGACAACTATTAGAGTATGGACACTGACTTGTAACATTTTGTGCCTTATATAGATCATGAAAATGTGCACTCCCACTATCATTTTGGTTAATTAAGTATTCAATGTCTGCCTTCAGCCAACACCAGGGAATGAAAGGGAGTTAAGTGTATCAATCCAAACTGACAGCTCTGCAAATTATAATAATGGAATCTACTGGTTTTGAGCAAGTTATGTTGCATCTTTGGTTAATGACAGAACTATCATATCTGTCAAACTGACTTCAGAATTATTAGAAATGAAAATGGGATTAAAAAAGCAGTAGATTAAGTAGACACAGATAAGGGTAAGAGGAGGTAGTTTCTGCAAAATAACAGCACTTTGCCAGATGTTTCCATGCAAAACCAGATGGAAGCTGTAGCATTATTTATTTTTTTAGCAGAATATAGAGTCTAAATTGGAAGAAGTATGACTGCACTCATAAAGACACATGTGAGTCAATTTTTTAAATTGATTGGTTTGATTGTCAACAGTAGTACAGTTATGATAAGCATGGCTATGGACTAGCTGTCCAGGACTTTTCCAGATGGGCTCAGAGAGTGGCACACAGTGGCTAATAAGTGAACAGCTTAATCCAAGGTAAACCTTCCTCTGCTCTCCTCACACCTCAGCAGTAGTGTGCGGATATTTCCTTACCTAATGTTATATGGGATACCTACATTAAAAATAGAAGGATTAGTTAAAGTGACTTAGCAGTGTGGGCCTTGTGTTACAAAAAAGCCTTGTATTACCTATATTATTATCTTTGCCTGACTCCCACTTGTTCAATCAAGAGTTTTATGTTTTCTTACGGGTCAGTGAAAATGACTATGGATATTTGCTCTGAGTAATAATATGACTTAATAGCAAGGGAGGCTATGCCTGTATACTGGAGATAACAAAATGCAGAAGGTCCAGAAGTGGTACTGAAGTGCCTCCTCCTATGCTTCCACCCTACATCCTGTGCTCCCCATGTGCACACAGCTCCCCAGCTAGGCTAGCTCTTTCTCTGCTTCACTGCTTTCTCCTATGACCAGTTTCTGCCTTTCCTGGAATTCTTAAAATTACTACAGAGGGGAATACCTTTCGTCTTAGCAGCTCTAGCTACAGTCTATTACTAAGTCTGTTTTGTTAGCTGAAGCTGATTTTTGTGCTTTAGCTATGTTTTTTTTGATTTCTGGCTTGAATTTACCAGGCTGTTAAGAGACAAGTGTCCAGAGGATATTGCTAAATATTTTGTCAGGGATGGATTAGGTACAGGCATAGGTCTGAGTAAGCATTCATGTCTAACAACAGTGTCTTAGCTACCTGAGGTTTTTGTGGCATTTCTGGCTCAACATTTCTCTAATATGCTGGGATAAAAAGGTCTGTTCTACCATATCTCCAACTTTGTGGATTGGCATAATACCACTTTGTATGACATGGTGATGTTATGCAACACAGATATGACGTAACACCTGTCCCACTGATGTGGCTAATTCAGCCATTTCAGCAAGATATGATAGCACTAGAAGTTGCATCATTAGTTCATGTTAGTGTGTCAGCATGAATTTAATGGGCATTGCAGAACACAGGTTGTTCTTCAGCCCCTTGAGCATGCTCCAGTGGAGGAAAACCACTGAATTTGTAAATAGTACAGGTATCAGATCTGGCCACCACATGCACATTATTTCCTAGGCAATATTTTCTCCTCAAATATGAACTGAGCTTCTTTCCTGTGCAATTTGTTTCTCTGTTCATATACGAATGCTAAGCTGTATTCTTCACCTCTGTGTGCAGAAGGGGAGGGCTTTGTCTCCCATAACTTCAGATGCCTACCCTGGAGAGGCACACCTTTAGTGTCACCTGAAAGAAATCATGGATCCTGGGAGATGGTGACTCTGAAGTAGTCTTACCTGCTAGGTGAACTCAGCACTCTTACCTACAAGGTAGGTAAAGTGCTTACTTTAGGACATAGAGAATCAGGCATTAGAAATACCTAAAGCCTAAAGTCACCTTCAATGACTTCCAAGAAGGTCTAAAAATCTGAATTTAGTCACATGAATATGCCCTAAGAGGTCAAATTTAAACCTATTGAGTGGTTCAGATAGCTACTAGTTGCTGATACAAACAAGGACAGGGTCAATGTACCAAGGTAAGTCTTAAATTTGGGGTCTTCTTTGGACATGTCTGAAGCATGGACTTAACTTCTATGGTGACTCTCTAAAACTTAGAGAGTGAGTAGCCAACTTTGAGCAGTGCTTCCCTCATAGGAGAGAAATAAGGGTATAACATGTATCTGAATATCCAGGGGGTTTTGTTTCTTATATAAACAGATTATTTTTATGTAGAGTGAGGCAGGTTTATCACTTCTTCTCCTGGAACCATGCATAGCTTCAATCAAACAGGAGATATTGAGGAGGAAATTAGGAACAGGCACTCCTGCTAGTTCAGTGTCAAATGATAAGCTACACAAAAGGTTACAAATTAAAGAGACTCATTCTTTGACAGGTAGGAAAAGTATGAAAGCAACATAATCTAGAAGTCATGGCAAAAAATAATCACTTTTAGACACTCGAGGTCCCTGCAAAAATTCTGGAAAAAAAAAAAAAAAAATCAGCCATCTTCCAGAAAGAAAATAAAGGAAATGTATATTTGTAAGTTTCTTTTGTTCTTGTACAGGAATGTGATTTTTTCTTATCTTGTGGCTGCAGCTTTCCTTAAGATAAAATAATTACCAAGTGTAAGCCTAGTTTTCTGACATCATTAATGGGATCATGAAAGTTATCTTAAAAGACATTCTAGGGGATTTGACTCTGAAAAGCTTAATTAGAAAAATCTGTAATCTTATTTAAAATAGTTACATTTTTGAAAGAATGTAAGTATAGCTTTGCACATTTTATTTTTGCTGTTTGCAGTATATCCTTTTTCTTAATTTTATTTAAGCATCATACCTCTAGTTTTTTAATTTGAGGACTTCTGAACTGTGTATTGAAGAAGAATGGAAATTTTGTCTTTTTTTTTTTCTATACTACAAGGATTGTGTTCAGTTCTAAGTAATGTAAACATGTAAATCTGAATATAACGTAGTTAGCAAAGATGTCAAAGAGTTTCTCAAGTCACATTTTAGATTTACCTTGTCGAAGTAAGTGACACTTGAAAGACAACCACATTGAAATATTCTTCTAAGACATTTTCTTCAGAAATCTTGCATTGAAAATAATAATTCTTTGTTGAATGTTTAATCACTCAATGTGAAAAATAGCCTCACAACAATATTTTATTGCAGAATATGCTGAAATATGAGGACTGCTAACAGGAACTATGTATGCATAAAGCCTCGTGGTAGCAGGAAATTAATTTTTAGATTAAGCCTTGTGCCTTGCCTGGAGTTTTAGGTGGAACCACTTCTGATGGTCTATCCTAGGAAGCCTGTATTCCTTCCAAAGGCTTTGGGAAAACTCTGCTTAGACAACCAAACCATGCTGTTGATGAGTTAGTGGAACCTAATAAACCTCATTTTGTCTGCAACTCTTATAAACTGTCCCTTGCCAATCCTTTCTGTGTCTTTGATCTTAGAAGACAACTTTGGCTTATTAAAAGGGCAAGCTAAAACGATCTTTTAACAGAAACCTGTTCTTTTGAACAAACAGGATTTTGTGTGAGATGTGTTTGCAGAAAATACTGATCTGGAAAAACTGTATCACAGTTTATGGTGATTTTAGCTGAGTTGTGTCATAGACTGATGACATCTCTGTGGATTAGTTTCTTTGTGTGGACTTTGATGGGATACCTTAATCTGAGAATATTTCTGCATGGCAATGTTGATGTTAACATTTTCTATAGCAGACATACCTGTTTCCAAGTAAAAATTCACCAAAAGGATTACAGAAAACCAAGGTTTTAGGTGTCATAAGAAGCGAGAAAAGCCGTAAATTTATTTTCTTTGTAAATTGGCCCTTAAGGCAGATTTCCCTGGGCTAGGTTAGCCTATTGGAAAGTGTGAGCAGGAGAACTGCAGCCTTCCAGATGTCTGAAAGTTTTCTGTCCTGTGATACTTTGAGTTAAACATACTGCAAGTAACATTCAAAAGGTCCCAGAGTTAGTGAAGCAGTGACATTTTGAAAAGGCTTTGCCAGAACTGTCAAACTAAAAGCATTTTCAAAGCACTGCAGTGAAGGCTCAAGTGCCTATCACACAAACACACAAGTGCCAGTAAACTTTTCTATGTCATCAAAGGTTTCCATTATATAGGAGTCTCTGTGTATCATGAGACTCTGGGGCAGCCAGCAAGGATTCAGCCTGTGTAAAGAATGATGGATGGGAAGCTGCTGCTTCCATGTTTTTTACTGTTTGAGACACATTTTAAGGCTGAATGCCTCCAGGATCACACTTTGTTCCTTGCATATCTCAGTGAAAAACAAGACAAAAAAAGAACCTCTCTCCATCCCCTGCCAGAACACGGAAATATCTGTTCAAAAAAGCAGCCACTACTATTTTGAGGGCCAAATGCTGGTTACCAGTAGACTGAGTGGGTGGAGAGTGTCTGAAGGACTCTGCACCCATACAGTAGGAAGCAACAGTATTTCTGCTACTGATTTATGAGATGAGATTCTTAAATGCTGTCTAATAAAATTCAGATTCAGGAAGAAACATATGGCCCATCATCAGTGAGACCCTCAAAAAACTAATGGTAAAGTTTGCCTCATCCTTGCACCCAGTATGAATTTCTTGGTTTTAATGAAATGGTGACTTAGCACCAGATGACTGAAAGAAGGGCTTACAAGCTGGCTTTAGGTACTATTGGGGAAAAAACAAACAAACAAACAAACAAAAAAATCCCCAAAAAACCCAGCCAACCAACCAACCAAACAAAACAACCCACAAAAACAAATAAAAACCAAACCAAACCAAACAAAACAAAAAAAAAATCAGGGAAGAGAAAAATGGATTAGACCCTTGTACAGTTACATATTGTGAGAATGGACATATCTTGTAGTTGCAGTGGCTACAGCAGTAAGGTAAATCCTTAAGTAATTCAGTAAGTCCTGATTAAACACCAGTGAAAAGTCTTATTTCTTGCTGCATAGCTCACATATTGAGATGGCCTTTGAAATTAAAAGAGCTGGAGAAATATTTTAAAGAAAGTTACAAATCTTGCATTGTTACAGCTTTGTGACAAATTGCAGAAAGATTTATTCAGAATTAGTGAAAGATTTTGAATAGATATGGATAAAAGACATTGAAATTCTAAAGGGGTGTGCATACACTCATGCAAAATGTTTCTGTTTTCTAACCAATGCACTGTCTTACTTGATATCTATTTCACTGAGTCATCTGAAGTTATGTAGAACATCTGTAAGAGGAATTCCTGGAAATACTTTTTTTCTATTATTGCATGCTCAAATTGCAACTTGTGGGGCAATAATAGGTATAATATTAATTTTACACAGTCTTCTATAAAGGTATTATTGAGAGATCACACTCTCAAACTCCCTTGGACTTTGTAGTAATAATGAAGTTGGGTGTTCCTCTCTGAAAAGGGCTACAAACCCAATTTCAGTGCATGTGGCCAGGTTAAGTTTTTGTTGGGAGATGGATAATATGATTTCAGGATAACTTCTGTAGGAGAACTTATTTTGTGAAGAAGAATCATGCTAATACAAGGAAGATACTCAAAGGAACAAATCTAAGTGGCCTTCTGAAACAGACAGAGAAAGCAACATGGCTTATCTGACAAGTATTTCTCTGCAAAGTATCAAATCCCATGACAAAAATGTGTGAATCTGTGCTATCATTTCAGACTGTAGGCTTCATGTCTGAACTAAATGACAGCTAACAGTCAGATCAGCAGAAACTTGTACTGGAATTAATTGCTTATCTTGAAAGCCTGAAAGCAGGAAATGCAACTGCAGTGCAAAAAAAATGAGTTGTGTCTCCCTGATAAGGCTTAGAAACCACAGGGCAGTCACACAAACACACAAACACCAGACAAACCTTTTTAACTGCTACTCTGTTCAACAGATCTGCTGTAACTAATAGTGGCAATTGTCAAACTCAACCATGGCCAATATTTCAAACTGTTACTTTGATTTGTATTTCTCTCATTTTTCTGTTGTAGAGAGTATGTCCTTTAATACTGAGGTTTTTGCTTACTAGATAATTTTGTTAAATATATTTTGCAGACATATTTTGCATTCTCCAAGATATTTTTTAAATTTAGTTTTATAAATTCACTATTTGATAATACATGTAGTGCTTTCAATGATCACAGACATTTCACAATAAACAAAATTAATTTGCTGCTGTCTGTATAAATTTTTCAATGTGGTTAGAATTTATTCTTATGTATGATCCTACCATCTACACAAAAGGAAGATCATATCAAATTTTGGAAATTTGGAACAACTTTATGACTGCAATTAGAAGGGCAACCAATAACTGTTTGCCAGGATTACAAAAGCCACATACATACAAGATGCCAGATGCTTGATGGCATAAATAGAGAGTAGGTTCTATATGTCAGTATCATGTAAATGAGATTTTCTAAATAACATTTTTCTTTTTCCTCCTCATCAATAGAGAAAAGATGAAATTACACTCTCTCCAAAACTTTGAAGTACCAGGAAAGGAAGCAAATAAAAGTAGTTGCATTTGAGGCACTCCAGATGAATACTGATGGAAATATAAAACCTCCAAGAGCTAGCAGTTAATCACAAGATAGCATCTAATTAGTGAGCTTGAAATGAGCAGGACTGGGCACTTCATTGCAGCACCAGACTGATTTAGGTGATAAAATGAGGCTAGATTGCTTTGTCATAAGAGTTGAAGATAGAGATAGCTAAATGTTAGAACAACTCTTCTGTTACAGCTCAGCTGTTTCTTGAAGCACTGTTTTTATTTTCAGATTTGCTGTTAACACCAAGAATTTTCATCCAGAATTTGTGCTACTATTTCAGATCTAGAGTGGATTGCAAAATTGTTCTGGGATATTGTCTCATTTCTACAATACTTCTTTCTTACAACAACTTAAAAGCAAACAAAATGAAAAGATAAATCTATTAAGCATAAACCTGGGAGTGTCCTCATGGAATTAAATTATATGATGAAACTAGAGTTCTCTGTGCCAGGTACTGGGAAGAGAGAGTGCCAAGTAAAGAATGAATGGTGGAAAATTGGCATTTAAATAATTGTAAAGGAAAACAAAGATTGCAATAAGCTATCATTAAAATGTGGGCTTTTAAAATCAAAAGCTGGTTGCAATTTTGACAATTCTAACTTGGCAGGTGGCTGCAAACAAAATTACACTTTTCATCCTCTCTGGAAATAGTAGTTAATAACTCTTAGGCATTTCTGGCCTGTGGGACTCCAAAAACAGATCAGCGTGCCTAGATGAGATAGTAACGTGTGGTTCATTGAAACTGGTACCAGTATGAACTAACCCAGAGCAGTGTGGTAATGAAAACTGTAAGTTTATGATTTTTTAAATGCAGGATGCTATACAGTAAGCAAGAATGAGAAGCCTGGTGAGATCTATTTAACTGGCATTCGGATAAATGGTTCTGTGAAAAAGCAGAGATTATTTGTAAGATCCATTACCTAATATAATATATGTGTGGACCACTACAATTGTCTGTGTTAAGCTTTTTATGTAAAAAAGCAATAGGATTTGAAATGCAATAGGAATTAATTGAAAAGTTATCTTCTCACATCAGTACATTATGATCCATCTTTCCTTGCTTTGTTACTGTTTTAAAAAGAAAAGGTGCATTTTTGAAAATTCTCAGTCTTTTGAATTTTCTGGTTTTAACTGAATCCCAGCATGAAGAGTACAAATTGCTTTAAAGTGTCATGAAATTATTAGATTTTTTTAAACAAGCTTTAAGTATCACCTTCAAAAACATATAAGAAACAAGTTAGTAGTATCTTCTTATTTCTGTGATATGTAACTTTCTTACAATTTTTGTTAGGATCTATTCAGAAGTTCCTTGTTGACATATGAGTTGTAATCTGGGTCACTCCAAGGAACATTGGTGTTAAATTCAAACTGTGATATCCTGTGGCTGTGTCTGAACTTTAGGACTCCCATCCTGGCTGGCAGCTAAGAAAAAACAAATATGTTTACTCCTGCTGTTTTACCCAGCCGCTTGTCCTTAAGGGATACCCTTACTTCCAAGGGAAATTGCATGGACAAGGAGCTCTACTGCTTTCCAGCAGGTACCTTAGTGAGGTTAAGATGTTATCTAGAAACATAATTTTCAGTTTTGTTTAATATAAAAAGTTAAAAATAATTATTTTTCATTATACCAAACCCAAAACTAGCAAGACATAACATATATAAACATCTTAACCCTTTATGCAGGTACTGACAATTAAGCTGACTCACATCTCTCCATTACTCCAGCTGGACAGCACCCTGGTTTATGGGAGTGTGCTATGTTCTGTATACTTTCTTGGTCCTATCTCTGTCATAACTGCAGACCCAGATGTAAAGCTGAAAGAACAAAAAATTTTGATGAACTCAGTTCTTTGCTCCATTCAGTCTAAATTACCTTAAAATGTCTCATTCATGAAAATTAACTTGTCTTCTTTGACATGACATTAGATGAAAAAGAGCCCTTATCAGCACAACTTTTCTTGCATTTAACGTTTGCTAATTTACGGTTTGTATCTGTTATCCCTTTTCTTACTGTAGTGTGGTTGATGAAAGGATTGTGTAAGGGGTGATGTTGCATAGTTTGTTGTAAAGCAGTTATCAGAACTGCCTGTTAATATTACATTGTTATAGTGTGTACTATGTTTTTCTTAAGAGATTGACTGCCAGTATGTAAGTGTCATTGCTTATCAGAATCTCCTTGAAATTGTTAACTTAGAAGGTGCACAGTTGTATTTACTTCCCATACCTCATGCAGAGATGTGGTAGCAACACAGTGAAACAGAATTAACTTCTAATGTTAGGTTAACGAACATCAAGTCATCTTACTAGTTCTGACTGGGCTACTGCCATGCATAGATGCTCTAGGGCTCTGTAATTAACTTCCTGAAACTATGACTAAATACTTCTTATATCATATGTCTCCTTCACTGATATGCACAAAGAAAATGGTGAAATGAGGAAAATGTGTCTTTTTCTTCCTTTAAGCCTTGTCACAGCAGCTCAACACTGAAATCTATAAAGGAAATGAAAAGAGGAAAAGGGAGGAATCAGGTAGGAGGCTTGGGTAGGTTTACTGATAAAGCATGAAGAAAAGCAATGATGTTGTGTGTATATTTAGTTTTCTGATTAACTGATTTGTCATGTTCCCCACAGAAAGAAGTCAGTGTGAGAAGCATGCAGTGTTGCGTATAAGCACTTTCCAGTACGTGGAATTAGATGTCTGGCCACAAGGCAGCTAGGTACAGCCATCAGGGATGTTTAAGAAAAGAAAGATGTTTTTAACATCAACATGTTTATACTAGTATCTTTTGATGAAACATCTATTAATGAAGTTATCTTTGAATAGTCTATTGAGGGTTTTTTCACTGAAAACACTAGGTGGGCATGAGAGAAAAATAAACGTCAGCTTTTCAGTGTAAGTATCAAACACAAAAATTCTTACATTTGGCAATGCTGTGAGGAGTGATGGAGAAAGG
Organism: Megaceryle maxima; assembly: GCA_024605025.1. Classification (NCBI taxonomy): domain Eukaryota; kingdom Metazoa; phylum Chordata; class Aves; order Coraciiformes; family Cerylidae; genus Megaceryle; species Megaceryle maxima. The sequence continues at coordinate 124,145 of JANHGN010000551.1, read as the reverse complement.
ACCAGGTTCGAATTCAGTCAAGAAAGTCTTCAGAGCACTGAGTGACAGTTGTTATCATGGAGTTAGAAAAGGAGAAGGGAAAAAGAAAAAGAACTTCATTCTCTCATCTGCACATATTTCCCTTTGCAGACCTTAAAAGAGGCTTTTTTATTATCTTAGTCTCCTGATGAAGTACTTGCCTTCACAAATTGACACCTCTCATTACACAAAGATCATCTAAACCTCCTTTTACTAAACAGATCCTTCTTGGGGTCTTCTTGGGAATAGGTCAGTTCCTAGGGGGAAACAATCCCAAGAATCTGACAGAAAGCCTTATTTGAAGCAAGGTCCTGTGCTGCCCCAAAAGCTGTGCACTTTTGCACACGTTTGATGCAGCCCCATGCTGCAATGATGGAAAAAGCTCCTTCCAGCTGTGAGTGGGAGGTATTTTTCCCCAAACCTCTTGGCCTCTCACAACACTGGCCATGTCAGCATGTTGCTGCCAGATGGCAGCCATCCTCCTGACACTGTCCCCTTGGGGCTGTCTCACAGCCCCTTACAGCATGGGCATGTGGTTGAATGTAGCCACAGAGGGCACTGCTGGAGGACTAGCTGTTGCTGCCCACAGACACGACTTCGAATTGCTGATCAAAGTCTTTAAGCTGACAACAGCAGACAACCTTAGATTATGTGATGCGGGAGAAAGAAACTTGTTTCTGCATTAGTGGCTGGCCCTTTTCTGTCTCTGCTTATGATTACAGTCTCACTGTGTTCTGAATAAGCAATGTATGACTTCTAAGTAACTAGATCAAAACACATGTTTTCTTGGGGAGTGGGAAAGAGCTGTGTTTTTTGAGTACATATTTTGTTTTCTTTTTGTGTCTTTGGCTTGGCAAACCTGGTAACAGGACTAATGTATAAAGAATGCTGTGGACAATGTGGAATGAAAGCTGCTTTACCTTATTCTTGGATGAACTGATTCTGATGTGTTCGTACAGTATCTTCATATTCCTCTTGCTCTGTTTAGATAAACGTTTCCAGTGAAAAACCTCAGTCTGAAGATTTTGCCCATACTGTGAGTTCAAATTTTGTCCAATACAGACCTTTCACTGTAACTCTGTTACTGATCAAAACTTTTGTCAAGTTTCAGAACACAAGCTCATCTTCAGTTAGCGCATGTTTCAAAGGAAAGTATCCAGGCATAGCAAATATCATGCATGCGACTCAGTGAATTCATGAGGAGCAGATGTAATTTGAAAGGAAGAAATAAGAGTAAGCACTTATGTTTTGAATTATTTAAACATATGAGAGCACAGAACAACCAAAAGATTAAAAAGAAAGTATTTTTTGCTGTGTTAGTCCAAACTGTATATTCTCATAGTCATTTAAATTCATGCTGGGAAAGATAAATAATCAGCTGTTGTTGGCAGTAGGTTCTTACCTGGAGACCCTAACCAACATTAGAGTCCTTCTGTGTTGGGCTGCTTGCAGATATCTGGTAAGAGTCAGTTCCTGTGATTTGTGATTCAGAAGTGGGTAGTGATATGGTTATTCATACTACGGGCTGTTTACAGGGAGATGCATCCTGACTTGCCTACTGTATGGTTTTCTGCTTCCCCTGAAGCAGCATCACAAGAAGACAATGCCTCAAAAAATATCCCCTCATGTCCAGCTATTCTGTACAGGGAAGTAGCAGTCCCTTCAGGCTCAATGTGCTGCTGTATGTTGCTGTGAATTGTCCTTTGTTGTGGGACACTGTAGACATGTGATGGCTCTCCTCAGCACAGTGGGGTTGAAATGGAGCCCACTCTTGCCCTGCATACAGCCCCATCTCTCTGAAAGCTGCACCATGATTTCTTTCAGACTTTCAGGGGAAATGATACACCTGATAATTTCGTAGACTGACCTTCAATTGTCAATGACAAAGAAGCAATACATAGGTCTATCAGCTAGGAATAGAGGTCTGTAAAACTGGTATGTAAAATGAAAAGATGCATTGGCATCATCACTATAAAAATCACCAGGATCCCACTCAAGTCAAGTGAGTGTTGTAGCTACCGATTTCATTAGGGCCAAGATTTTTTATCCAAAACTGCTTTTTAAGACAAAGAACATGATCAATACTAGTGACTACAAAATGAGTCAGAATAAGTTTTTAAGATCAAATAAACATGTATGTATAAATATATATATAAAATAACCAGTAAGCTAGTAAAATAAAAAATAGATCATCTCTCTCCAAACTCTCTGTATATAAGAATAACTTCTGACTTTTTCTTTGCCTTTCACCCTCAATATTTTCATGAAGATTGTTCAAGACCTTAATTAAATTTGAAAGGCAAACAAATTTGATATGCATACATCTGATCCTATCAAAATCAAACAGGATATTTCCCTGTATGGTAATAGGATTTAAAAAAAAATCCTGATAGTTCTTAATTGAGGTTAGACTTAAGTAGGAAGGCTTTCTAATACCAGAAATTAGATTATTTTTGTTGTCTCTTTGCACTATGATTTCTATTCCCCAAATACACATTCTGTTAAAAATAACAGTTTATAGAATGATCTAGAAAATTACTAAACACACCAAAGCTAGAAAGACAACAAATGAAAAAAATAAATAGATATAATTGTTGTACTCATCTGAGGTAAGGTTTTTTCAAACTGATTAGATAAAAGCTGTAGTGCTGTAAATCTATGTCTAACACATTGAATATGTAGTTACAAGAAAAAAAAAAAAAAAAAAAAATCTTCCCATGTCTTCTAATATATATTACTTAAATTCTAGGAGTGCAATCTATTCAAAACAGTTTTCAAAAAGAAGTTATTTGCCTTTTTAGTTTCATATGCAAAATATGTACAGAGGTAAAAGATAAACTGAGAGTCAGGAGAATTATAAAGAATATTACAGTTGAGAGGTGCATAGGAAATGTCCCTCTCAGGAACACATCTGTTAAGCATAATTCATGAAGTATTTTGTAGACTTGTCAGTTTAATTCATTGCTCATTGGTCAACCCTTGCTTAAAACAAAATAAAACTTGCTATCTAACTAACTTTCATGAGAGCAATAGTGGTACTTGTACAGCTAATGCATATTTTAGGCTGAGATGTAAACAGCCATTTATGTATGTAGAAAGACATGTATTTAATTATGTTGTGTCTGTTGCCGTGAATTCTGTAATCAGCTTTAACTAAATCAGCATTTAAAAAGTGCATATTTGGTTATGTACGTTACTTAGGCAGTTTGGATGTTTGTCTAGGCCCATATGTTTTTGTCTAGCAGAATGGGCAAGTGCAGGTGGATGTTCCCTTGCATAAGTTCAGGTGTGGTCTTCTCAGGGAACTGAACTTGAGCAGGGAAGTCAAAGGGGAAAATGGAAATGTGGGCCATGAAACTATTTTTCTGTGAGATTTTTATAGACTCATAGAATCATTTAGTCTGGAAAAGACCTTCAAGATCATCAAGTCCAACTGTTAACCCAGTACTGCCAAGTCTACTGTTTTGTCACGAATAATTGCCATTCCTCACTAACCTGATTCAAAGAGATGGCATTTTTAAAAACAGAATTAGGCATGTTTTCCTAGGTGGAAAAAAAATTAAAAAAAAAAATAAATTGAGGTTTTGTCCTGATTTGATATCAGGACAAAGTGTTTCAGTAATGGAATTTCTTATACTGGTCGTCTGTCATCTCTTTTTAGAAATCTCCCAAAACAATGTATGCAAGTAAGTACTGCTGAAGAAAAATCCAGCTGTGCTGTTTACACCAGAAAGAAATTCAGCCTATGATCTCCAGACCCCTATATACTACAGAGTAGAGATAGAAGAACATATTTTGAATGTAGTGTTCAATCTCAGTGTTACTAGACAGAAAATAAATTTTCTTATGACACTGAATAATATCTTAGAGAATATTTCCACTAGACTCTTGGTTTTAATATGCACTCTACTTCTTATATTCCCTTTCTTTGCACAACTTGGACTCAGAACTGCTCTGACACTTTCAGTGGCTGTTAATACTTTGATATCTAATTTTATTTATAAATGTATTATTCATTATTTGCAAAATCTTTGGGATTTTTCGATGAGAACTCTTGAACTGTGACATAATATAATTGTGATCTAATAACATATTACTACTTCAACTATATTATGATTGGAAATTAATCATAATACTGAGTAATCAAGATTTTAAAGTCATTAAAAAAGATCTATTTACAATTTACATGAATTTACTCAGAGGAAGATCTAAAGTATTCCAGAAAGAGAATAAAAAGTGTAACATCTTTTAGCTATGCTCTCCCAACAATAAGGTGCCATATGATTTCAATTCATTTCAACCTATGAGACCAGTAAAGAGTTGCATCGTACTTTGACATGTCTAACTTTGAAAGATAACTTCCTCTATTTTTTTTTTATTTTTATCTCATTTAGTTCATGTCAGTTAGTTTTCCCTGAAAACAATGAGTTAGCAAGACACAAAAAAATTTACTAAATCTTTCAAGTCTTTTTCTGTTTGTCTTCTATTGTAATCTACATCCTCAATTGTTAACTATTTCCATTACTTCCTTATAAACCAGTGAACTATAATAATGAAATGTGATGGTTTGTATTTCACACAATCTACCCATCTCTCTTTAAACATACCCTTACTTTTAGGTTCTTTTTGGTAATCTTGCTCACTGGGGAAATGAAAGTTTGAAGGACACGTTCCTTATTTTCAACCATACATTGAAATCTTACCTCTTATTCCCCCTGTATTAATTCAGTGGTAGTTTTATTGTTCAGTTATTGTGAGAAAATTAAAAAAGTTTTTTATTATGACAATGTTAAGTAGATGAATAAATACATTGGCAGCATTTTTGTATCTTTTAATAACTTAAAAAAGAGTGTGTTTTAGAAAATCAGCCAACAGCATGGTGCAATAGTAAAGTCGAACATGGAAGGCAAAATGAGACAATCTATCAAAAATCTTCATAAGAATAAAGTATATCTATTCATTATAGGAAGAAACAGTAAGAATAATAAATAAATAAATAAGTAGTCTGATGTTGTCTTTATGTCCCTTTTTGACTCCCTCAGAGACTGGGTGTTTAGGTATTTAGGCATTTGTTTTGGGTTTTTTTAGGTGTTTCTTTTGCTATGGTTATGGTAGGACTTCGTGATCTAGGAGGTCCTTCCAACCATGAATATTCTGTGATTCTGTGGGTGCATTCTTTGCTGGCCTTAAGATTTGTACATTGGAAAAGTTCTCCAAGGCCAAATCATTCTCTGTGCACTGAAGCAAAAGAATATCAATTTCTTAACTTATGCTTTGTGAGTTTAATAACACTTTAGTTAAGTATTCAAGTTTCTCATCCCTGGACAGTCCATGCACAAGAGAGATGCTGAAAGCTAATCTCTGGGAAATGCTTTGAGAGATCTTGTCTTGTTAGACTTCAGAGAACCCACATGTGTTAAAAATTGTTGGTGAAAGGTAATTATCTTTGATGGATATAATGTATATTGAGTGATCTGGGGAAACAGGTTAAGAATACATGCAGTGTAGAAACTCCATTTGATATCGACTATTATCTATTTTTGTCAGTACAGTAACATAATGAGGTATGAGACACAAGAAAAAATAGATGTGTCTGCCAGCTTCCACAGTCATTTGGCCCCGAACAGGTTAATTCCCATTTCAGGGTTCTTGAATATTTGGAATAGTTCAATAATGACAGGAAAGGATGTATTTATACTTATGGTGAATTTTAGTGGGTTTAGTGGTTATATTTGGGAACTATGTAGTTGAGCTATCATGTCCTATTTCCATATAGGTGTAATAGATAAAGAGACTGTATCCAAGAAATGTCTCAGATCAGGCAACAGAGGGCCATTTATGAACATCAAGACACATGGAATTAGGATATTGGACATAAACTTAGAAGACTAAACATAATGTCCCCGGGGAGTAAGAGGACCAGGACAACTAACTCATCAAAAATGGTACAGAACTAATTCTTTTCCTGTGACATTAAACCTCTTTCTAGTTAACAGTTTTATTTGCCCCATTCTCTATTACATACATAGTTCAGAGGAGTAAATTCAGAACACAGAATTCAATAACAAATTAGCTTCAAATCAACTTTGGTTATATCCCTAACACCTTGTTCAAATCATCCTGCACATACCTTTTAGCTATTGCAGTGTATCAGCACAACCATGTGACTCGTGTTTTTACATTCCTCTCCTTGGAGAAAACCAAATCCAGTTCCTTACCTATCTTTTGGTTTTGAGTTATATTTTGAGTTATTTTGTTTTGTATCAGTTGATGTTAATAATTCCCAAACTGAAGACTGTGTTACCATGTTGTACTCATTATTGAAAGTGTCACAGACCATCTGTATAAGCCTTTCCTGGTGAAATGAAACTAAGTCACACTCTTGGCTCTACCAGCTCTGCAGGACATACCTGTTTTTCCAAGAAAAACACGTCTTCAGTTCAAAAGAAGTATGGTGTCCTCAAGATTTTTATACTAATACTTACATGATTGCCAAAGGTTGCCAAATTAATTTTTCTTCGGTAGCTCTATCTTTTATATTTCTACGTGAAGGAAAAGCCAGGAAGCTTAGAACCTGAATATATTTTCATGCTAGATCTGTTGCTATTGTACATCACTATATGAAAGAATAAAGGTGTAGGAGCTTTTTCTTCTTTTAATTTTGTGTCAAACATGAGGTTTAAGGCTTTCCTTACATCTCAGAAATTTAATAGTATCTGTTCACTTTTCCCTCGTTTTTGTTTTGTTTTGTTTTGGTTTGGTTTTTTTGTTTGTTTGTTTGGTTGGTTTGGGTTTTTTTTTTTTGTTTGTTTTGTTTTTTGGTTGGTTGGGCTTTTTTTGGTTTCCAGAAGCATATTAATCATCAGTCCATCTGTCCCTGTATTGTGTTAGCCTTAAGATCTACAGGGGTTCGTACAAATGCATAGAGAATTATTTCTAGCATAAAGAAGAAAATTCTTTTTTGCTGTCTAGTTACTATAGTTTCTTCTTTGTACTTTTACACTTTGCATATATTTTAGTGAATTCCAGAAATAGAAATTATACATTATACTTTCATGTTACCCTTTTATATTTGTTCTTCTATTTGTCTTTTCTATCTGCTTCAGTTACAGACAGTAACTGTATTTTGAAATTCCTCCAGTGTTCCACAACAGCCACTTGTCTGCTGTCACTCAGAGGCCAATGCCTTTTCCCTTGTAGCTGTTGTTTTATTATAAATTTCTAACTTAGCTATCTCTTTGTTCTTTAGTCATCTACAGTGATGTCAGAAATACAGACCAGACTTAATGAAAACTTCTAAACACAGGAAAAAATTCATATAGATAGCTTTTTTAATATAAGACAAATTGTTTATCTTATTTAAATATTAGAGTAGGATAGAAGTCTGGCTATTTGTTTGTTTTTAAATGAAATGTTAATCTGTATGAGATAACTTCCAAAGCTTTTTAGATCAATTCATTTCCTTCTGCTTGCCTTGACTTAAGTGGGTTTCTTTTGTAGTTTTAAAACATTATGCTCAACATTAACATTGTTCTTTTTAAAGTAATTTTGAAGTCCATTCACAGGTGCTCTATCAAACTGCAAAAATTAATAGTCTGCTGGCAGAGAAGCTAAACTTCAGGGCTGGGACTTCATGATGATGGACAAAGACCTGCATCTTAGACGCTCATAGATCCTTCATCTTGTCTTAAACCCCATTCTCCTTGCCACTGGTGACATTAATCATGCACCCTGTATCTTATATGTCAGATGAGTTTAATAGATAAATAAAATATATTCAGTGTCTGGTTCAACCCTATGAACTAAAAATACCTAAAACTGGGAAATGAAGGGCTATGACTTTTGAGAGAAAATCTTGTTGGATTTGTTATCTTATTCCAGGTTGGTAAAATTCTGCCTTAAACTAACTCATCTCTTTGGGTCAAATCAAAAGTCTTAATTCTCTTTTAATATCTTCCACTCATGGGACAAAATTCTAAATTTAAGTTAAAATTCAAGTTATGTCAGAACTAGACTGAGGTTGTATAAAAAAGGTCCAGCATGATCTTGCAGTGCTTATACATTAAAGACCAAGAAGGGGGAACAATACAGTGAGTTTGAAGTAGCACGAGAATATCAGCAAATTGACTCTTCATGTGCTGTAGGCTGTTTTCAAACCATTAAAAACCCTGAGGAGTTTTAAGATGTTATAAAGTTTCCCAAAATTATCAACACTAATAAAATATTGTCATTCCTATAATATTCTCGGTCTCTCATCAGTATTTTTTTTCACCATGCAGAACAATAAGTTTTTTCAAATCGCTTTGCACAGTTTGACAACTGGAATATGGCTTCAGTTTATCTATGTGGCAAACTACATGTAAGTTTCACATTGTTTCATGTAAATCACAGGGTATCACAATGTGTTAGGAGTTGGAAGGGACCTTGGAGATCTTCAAGTCCAACCCCCCTGCCAGAGCAGGATCATATAATCTAGCACAGGTCACAAAAGAATGCATCCAGGCAGGTTTTGAAAATCTCCAGAGATGGAGACTCCACAACCTCTCTGGGGAGCCCGTAACTTATGTACATTCAACTTATGTAACTGGTCCTTCACCCAGTCTTCACTGACCAGTGGAGAGTCATCCCTCCCCCAAGGTCTCTCCCCTTCAACCAGGGACTGGAGTTCACAGGGGCTGGTCTTAGAAGTAAAGACTGAAGCAAAGAAGGTGTTCAGCAACTCTGCCTTCTCTGCATCCTCAGTTATCAGGACTGCTGTCTCATTCAGCAGTGGCCCTACACTTTCCCTATTCTTGCTCTTAGCACTTATATATGTGAAGAAACTCTTCGTATTCTCTTTTACTTCATTTGACAATTTAAGTTCTAAGAGGGCTTTGGCTTTTCTTGGTTCTTTCCTACATGCCCTGACTACCTCTCTATAACTCTCCCAACTGACAAGTCCTTTTTTCCATGAAATGGAAATATTTAGAAACAATGTGCAGTTTAACATTGATAATAAAATTCTCTGATATCAGTGGATCCATAAATTGACAAGATTTGGACATTTTTATTCTGTACTAAAACTATTGAATTTTTAAATTACTATCAGTAAGAGCGATAGTTTATAATTTCTGGGTTATTACTTTTGTCTCAAATTGTTTTGTTCACTTACATGTATCCTAATACCACAGTGGCTAAAACAATGAAAGATTTGCCAGGGGAAGTCCTCGATAACAACTGATAAAAAAGTGGAGGACAATTTTAAAATCCAAACAAAATGTAACTAATCCTATATATTTGGAATATATCCAGTAACGACTGGCTATTTATGCTGTCATCAGGTGAGATGACCTGCCTTTCTTTTTGTCCTAATGGTAGCAACATAAGAGTTAATGTTAAACTATGTATACTTCTTTTTTTTTTTTTTTTTTCTTGCAATTGCTAAGACAATTTATTCCCCATTAACATTTTTTCCAGTCCTCTTTATTTCTGCCAACAACCCTTAATATCTGGAAAAATATCTTATGTAGTCCAACTTTACCTCACAAAACTTTAACAAGAAATGTCAGATCTGGACACTTTGAAGTCTTCATTGTTCAATGAGTACATTGACACAAATCACAATGGTTTGAGAACAGAGTTCCAAATTTTGAATACTGCAGCTACTTGTTGCTTTGAAAAGATGAGTTTGCTTTGATATTGCTTTTTGTTTTTAAATAGCATGAATACAGAAATGAAATGTTTCTCAGAACTAGAAAGAAAGCTAAAGAACCCAGTATTACTAAGTCAGAAAATACATTTTTAGAAAAAATTGTGCTAGTATTATTCTTTAAATTAAATTATCTAAGTATGATCCCAATTTTCTGTATGACATGACTACTTCCTGCTGACATACAAAAACATAGTACAGAAGTCAATGCTATAAACGCAACATTTATGTCAAATAACCTTTGGATAATTGTCATTATTACATGATGTATGGTTGGACTTGGTGATCTACAAGGTCCTTTCCAGACACAATTACTCTGTGATTCTGTGAAATAATTGCACAAGATAAAGACTGTAATAGTGCATGAAAGTGAAGGTTTACATCAGCTCAACTCAGCAGTGCAATGACTTCTGCTTATACCTTTAGAAATGAAAAGTTCTGATCTCTCCTTCTTTATTTGGACAAAACTTGTAGGCCTCAAACCTCACTGTAATTGATGGAACAACCTACCACAGTATGAAATACATTTTAATTGCAAAGTTACTTTCTCTTATTATTTCATGTATATGTACCAAATGTGAAAAACATAAGAATTAAAAAGTAAGGATTTGTCACCTAGTAATATTAATATTTTCTTCCTCTTTTTAATGGACTGTATTTTTAAAAAAAGTTTATTGATCTATTCAGATTCAGAACTGCACTTACAGATAATAGCTTGCAGGGTTTGCTACCCCTCTACATTTGTAACCCTCTGAATTGTGGCTCTGCTTGGTTTTCTTTACATACCCTGACAGTAAGTTAGGTTCTGTGCAGAGCCTCAGGAGTTCATGTACATGGAGAAGCTAATTTGCTCTTCTATTTGACTCTGAACAACCTTCTCTGCAGATGTCCCTGCTCCCTGCAGGGGGCTTGGACTAGATGACCTTGAAAGGTCCCTTCCAACCCAAACCATTCTGTGATTCTGCAATTCTGCGATTCTGTGATTCTGTGACTCTGTGATTCTGTGATGATTCTGTGGCTGCTGGTTTAAAACCATACAGGACCTCCTCCACTTTCCCCTTCTAGACCATGATGTCTGAAAGGATTTAGTTGAACTTGAGTCTGTTACTCTGTGTAACATGGGTACAATGTTTTTTTGAGTACACTGCTAAATTATTTCTGAATGTGTTATGATCGTTGTCTCAAATTCTATTCAAATTATGGACAATATATAAAATGTATATGATAACTTTAATTGGAGCCCATTTAAATGGACCTTTAAAAATTTAAATGCTTCCTAACATTTGCTGTTAGAAGTGCAGACTTCTGGAAGAGGTAAGCTTCCTTTTAGGACAACTTACAATGTTTAAAAATGTAACTTTGTGTGAGTCACTTGGAGACAAAAAAATCTCTTGAACATAAGAATCAAAATATGTTTCTTGTGATGTGTCAGTTTTTGTAGATAACCTAGCCAGTGGGCTACTCTGGCATTTGGGATACTCTGTACCTACTCTTCCTGATGCAGAGCATGGTTCTTTATTGCAGGCCACTGTGAGTCAGGCCTAAACTTGATTCTCTCCCATCCCAAGCCAGTGACCTAATCTTCAGTATATAGTGTGTGAGCATGCTTTCTCTCTCAGCTTTCCCAACAAAAGCTTTGTGGAAACAGATATGTCCCTTAAATATGTTTTGGCTTGGATGAAACAGCATATTTCGATGAAATTTCATTTAGTTGAGAATGTTCCGACCCACTCTAATTACAAGCCTCTGTTATGAACTAGTTATGGTTTTGCCAAACATTAATGGGTTGGACTGAAACTTTCCATGATTTTTCTCTGCTTTAGGCTGAACATTTTGACAGCAAAGGTTTAACCATTTAATGTGCCAGAGAAACAGGGGCTCTACCACCACTGTGAAAGTAACAGTCTGGTACCTCTAGTATTTGGAAGAGGACCTTCAAATTTAACAGGGAGCACTGAAGATGTCTTTTGCAGTTCTCATTGAGATCCTTTCAACTTTACCCTTTCATGGTCCCTATCTGGCAGTAAGGCAGTAGAAATTGTAGAAAGATTTGCTGATAACCTTTTTCTGTTGCTTTGGCACCAAACATACTCTGACTCCCCAGAACCACATCAACTCCAGTAAATGCCCCCAAATCCGAGGCTGAAAACAGAGGATTGACCTGTTGTGCTGGGAGAAGGTCAGTGTTGATGTACAGGGCCGTGAGGACTGCCATCAGTCCCCTTCACTGACTGGTACAGAAAAAAAAATCCTCTTTGAAATTCTAAAATTGAAAATCCAGTTAAAATTGAGCTACAGTAGCTCATGAGCTAGGGATTCTCCAGTCATTAGTGCCTCAGTATAACACTGTCTCTAAGGAAGAGCCTTACTTTCTCCCTTTGGTTTTTGCTGTAAGCAAAACTTAGTGTCCTAAATGTGGACTATTACATCCAAGCCTGTACTGAAGGTACTGATAATGTGAGATTGTTTGCTTTGTGCAACAAGGTGGTTTTTATCTTCTGCCCTCTCCACCCTCTCCCTTAAAATTATAAAAGAGATTTAATGAGGAAGTATTTGATTTCTAAAATTACTCCTGAGTTTAAAGAAAAAAGCTATCAGCATGTCTTCAATATTTCTTCTAACGAATGACTTCTGTTTCTGAGCATGGGATCAGAATAAAATGTCTATTAGCCTCTGACATGAACAATATAATTCATTCGCAGAAAGTAAAAAAAAAAAAGATTTCCATCGGGCACTGCTTTACCAATATAAAGGCTAATCTGCTAGTTTAGCAAGTTATGTTTTAGTGTGCCATCCTCCAGTCTGGACTTTCATCAAACCACCTTTGAAGTCAGTGTTTCACCTGCAGCTCTGAAAGCCTTACAAACGAATCCCCTGTTCCTCATTTCCCAGAATCACAATAAAATCCTTCTGAGGTAATGACTCATAAAATGGCTCATACACTCAGCAATAAGCTATTTTTTTCACTTGATGTGCCTACTCATTTCATCTTTACAAAACATCTTTTATATACTTCACATAGCATGGCCTATCACAGTTATATCATGAAGCCCCATGCAGGAGAAATCCCTGCCAGTGGCATCTCATGCTGCTGTTGGAGGCTTCTCAGGTCTCCATCTGCACTGGTATTTTGCTAGGCTGGCCTTTCATGTGAAGGAAATTGCAGGATACATCTTCCTCCAGAAAGAAAGGTTGGGGATGGAGCAGAGCTTGTCAGAAGATGATGGAGACAAATGCTGTTCTGCTGCTGCCTCATGCCTGTATTCATGGAAGACTGGCATGGGATCAGGGAGATGATCTTACTGGTTTAGCCTCAGTGTTTTACAGCAGCTAGACAGAGTGGCATGGTACTTAGACAAAACTCTTGTGACTGGTTTGTATACTTGTTTCAAAATAAATTAACAAGCACATATCTTTGCTAAAGTAAATACATTTGATTTTATCATACTAAACATTTCTCAGCTGTAACATTGTTACTACTTGATAACCTCACCACTTCCTTAAAATTTTTGCATTATTGTTAAGAGAAGAAAAAGATTCCCTTCTGAAATAATTTTTGAGATGAAGCTGAAATTAGAGCTGATCTGATATTTTTCATTAATTATTCATTATTTAACATGTAATATCTGTGAAATTGTATTTTTATTTGCAAAAATTTCAAATTTATTACTGTTATATTATATATTACTGTTGAAAGAAGACATTTTTATGTTTTTGGACTGACTCCTCAAACTGAAAGTGATTCAGTCTGATATTAGTCTGCATCTCCTCACTGTGTTATCCTATATGATAAGAGCTAAGAATAAAAGATTCTACTGTTTTCCACTGTGGAGTGGATTTCCTTCCTTTGAGAGGTTTTACCTCCTAAAATCCAACTGCAGACATCAGAGAAAAAGTTCAGATCAAGGGACATGACTCTGGATACTGGCAAACATGAGGAGTTTGTAGTGTTCAAGCATCATTTCCTCTACAGACTGTCTCTGTAATCAGAATACACATGACCTGGAAACACCAACCAATTATTTATTCGGCAATGTGCAGAGAAGATAGCTGTGCTGTTCAGCTACTAGTCTGAGCACTAATGTGCTTTTCTTTCCCATGAGACACTGAAGAGATGATGGTGTTGGGGAGGCTGGATGGTTGATCTACACAGGAGGCTGGATGGTTGATCTACACTAGGGGTAAATGGCAGTTTTCCATTTTTTGCTGTTTTGTCTTTTTTTTTTTTTTTTTTTTTTTTTTTTTTTTTTCTTTT
>JANHGN010000551.1:67353-110084 GCA_024605025.1 Megaceryle maxima | reverse complement strand
GGTAAATGGCTGTTTTCCTTCTTCTGTTTTTTTTTTTTTTTTTTTTTTTTTTTTTTTTTTTTTTTTTTTTTCTTTTTTTTCTTTTTTTTTTGGTTTGGTTTGGTTTTGGTTTTTTTGTTCTGTTTTTGTCACAGTTTAGGGTCAGGGAGGCCCCTTAGACCAATAACAGATGCTCTCTGTTAACCCCCCTCCCTCAAGCTTTTCTTGAGCTTTTACACCTTTTCATGCCAACATTTATCCTCTTGAATCTGTAAGCTGCTATCATGATTTCAACAATTACCCTCTGCCTAGGTTTTCACTTTGCTTATCTGCCACAGCTTTGGTTTGTGTAAGTTCTCACAGCTTAGCAACAATTTTCTCAGTAAAACTGTGTCAAGATGGTACAGCTATGCTGTACCAAACAAGGCCTTTGGTTATAGACTGATAAGAGTTGGGGTATAATTCACACAAAGTACGCTTCCCATGAGACATGTGATACTTCAGAGAGCTTCTGAGCTAAAATGATCACAGAAGTTTCATACAGAAAAAAAAAAAATAATTGTCATCTATTCTGGTTTTGAATGAAAGAGCTACACTACCTCTTGAATGAAAGCAGATTTTTCATTTACCTCTGTTTAAAACAGTATGAGCTATTTGTGGTTTGTTAACTCTTAAGATTTTACAGATCATACATGCAGAACAATAAAATGTGCATATCTATTACTCCATCTCAAAGCTGAAACATATTTTAATCTTATGATTTTAGATTGATGGCCCTGTATCACTAAGCATGGATCAACTGAATAACATTCCATCCCAACAAGTAGGATGTCAGGCAAAAATACCAGGAGGTCTGTATGTATGAACAAGGAGCTCCTGGCAAAATTCAAAGATAAGGAAGTGTAGAGAAGGTGGAAGCAGGGACAGGTAACCTGGAAAGAATACAGAAATGCTGTCTGAGCATGCAGACACTGGAATCAGAAAGGCAAAACCCAACTGGAATTGAATGTGGTGAGGAATGTCAAAGGCACACAGAAGGTGACAGAAGGCTGGTGAAAATATGATTATGATGCTGAGTGAGGTGTGGACCTGTTGACAGAGGACATGAAAAGGCAGAGCTACAGAATTCCTTCACATCAATCTTTACTAGAGAGATAGTCCTTCATGAATCACAAGCCCTAGAGACCAAAGGGATAATCTGGAGGAAGGAAATTTTACCCTTGGAGGATGATCAGATCAGGGAATGCTTAAGCAAACTTGACATAGATAAGTCCATGGGCCTCTATGGGAAGTACTCACAAGTACTGATGGATCTGGTCATTGTGAAACTGCTCTTGGTCATCTTTGAATGATCATGTTAACTGGGAGAAATGCCTGAGGACTGGAGGAAAACAAATGTTTCCTGTCTTCATGAAGGGCAAGGAGGAACAAAAGGCTAGTCAGCCTGGCTTCAATCCCTGAGAAGGCAATGGAACACTGCATCCTGGAAACCATTTCCAGGCACATGCAGGACAATGAAGTCATCAGGAGTAGTCAGCATGGATTGACCAAGGGGATCTCATACTTGATAAATCTGGTAACTTTCTATGATGAAATGCATGGTTGGTGTTTTCTCCTTGCTTTTGTCCTATGCTTCCATTTCCTTTCCACGTATAAACATTTTTCTTGGTCACTATATCCCCTGAAACTCTTGTTTTTCTACACTCTCTCCCAATTACTTATGTTCCTCCAAAGCGAAGCAAATCCTTTGTACCATACTCTTCATTTTTTCCACATCATTGGAATATTCATCCAAAATATTCCTTGGCACTTGTCTAACAAATGGAGACTTCTTATTCATTCCGATTTTCTTCCTAATAATGATTCCTTTTAACAGTCTTTCTATAATAATTACAGCCAAAAAAAAAGTAATAAAAGATGATTTAATCTTTGTACTTCATAACCTACCCACCGGAAAAAGACTGCTAATCCTCTTACTGCTGTGTGTCTGATCTGCTTTGCTTTCTCTCTCCTTTTTTTAATTTTTTTTTTTTTTTTTTTTTTGACTGTTCTATGGCCATTTCAAGGACTCTCACCCCACATCAACACTGGAAAACAGTGCTAAATGACATGCCAAATCTTGTGTCCATACAACATAATGCTCTTACTCACCAAAACCTAATGATCTAAACTCATTATGGTAATATTCAATGGTTTGAATTTGGATGTCATTGTATAAGCAGACACATTGTTCCTTATGTGCCATCTAAGGTAACTAATGCACAGTGCTTTGTTATTCAGAAAAATGTGACAACAAACATAATAGAAACAAGCAAATCTGAAGGTAGCCTTACATACAATGCAGCACTGAAATAAGGAATTGATACTTCATCCTTGGCCAGACAGCACAGTCAAAAGTAAACATATATCTCTGCCTTTTTAAATTTTTTAAGCAATCATTGAACCATGAAATAATTCAGGTTGGCAAGGATCTCTGGAGGCTATCATTCAACTCCCCACTCAAAGCAAGACCAACTACGTCAGGTTGCTGTTGGGATACAGGGACAAAATGTTCACTTAGAATACTGACATACCGTTCATCATCTAAAGTGCATGCAGAAGTGTGAGCATTAAACTAATTGTAATACATGATCTAGGTCCAAAGCCTATTGAAGGTAGGTAAGGTTATTTCTGTTTTACTAAAAGAAACAGAGCAAGGCAACAGACTTCTGTGCTTATCTGACCATATGGTCTGAACTTTTAGCATTTTTTGACCAATTCACTTATCCAAGTTTCCATTGCTTAATTCACTCCCATTTCTATCCAAGCAGAGACTGTCCTTGAGGAAGGAAGGAGAAAGAAGATGCAGCAGCAGAAACCGACTTACCATCTCCTGAGCACCAAGAAAAAGGAGGAGCTAGAGAGGGTGTATTGTCTTCTTTCTCTGCAAGGGAAGTGTTCTTTCAAGGAGTTGTAGCCTAGTACACTCACAGTATCATGTACAGCTCTTACACAGTTGTGTCTTACTGCAAAATCATGTCTATGATTTAGGTATATGTCAGCTCCTTTGTTACTTTGACAATATCCATCATCTCCTAAATTATACAGGTTTTATAAAAACATGAGTTCTCCATTTTTGATCCTTTTTGTCTTTAAAGCTACAGCGATGCTGGTACCTTATTATATATTCTATTCATGTATAATATTTCCAGCTTCTTTCCAGCACATCACTTTATGAAGAAATTTTTTCCTGTATTTTCTGTGGAAACCCTTTTCAAAGTAAGCATTACAATCTTTTCTCTTTGCTTCATTTATGTAATCCCCATGATGAACCTGCAGGGCTTCTCTGCACTGAGATGAGTACCATTGAGTCATGTTTTCTGCTCTTCCTGGGCTCTCTTTCCCCTCCTTCAAGTGCTATAGGGACACAAGCTGAGAAAGCTGGGTATGCTGCTGTCTTCAAGCACAGGTTTTCTCCCTGCTCTCCCACATCCAGCCTTGGCACTGGCATTTCTTTGCCTCTGCTTGAAAAGAACCCCTCTTTGGCAGATGGATGCCAGAAATTGCCCAGCATCCTTATCATCCTCAGATCACTCTCTGGCTAGGGATGAAAGACAGGAGAAAACCTATGAGAGTAAGGCAAATGCTGCCTGTGCCCCTTTGTGGGAGGAAGCAGGGGAGCCCAGAGGGCTGCCCAGCAGTGTTGTGGTGTGGGGACATCCTGTAGGACTTTGTCCTGCAACCTCCCAGGGATGCACAAGGTGTTATCCAATGAACCCTCGTGCCATATGTGCCTGGAGATGTCTACCACATCCAGAGTGACGAGGCAGGGCCTTGGGAAGACACAGTTACTGCTGTGAAACACCACTGCCAAGCACAAGACAAGAGACTGAAGGGTGGAGTTGGCAGTGATGTTATGGTAGCCCCAGACATATGTGTTGGTGCTGCAGTGCTGTCAGGGTGAGCACTCTAGTTCTAGGTTAACGGTTGGACTCAGTGATGTTAAAGGCTTTTTGCAACCAAAACCCATGAGTACTGAGTTTGCTGGCAGAAGCTGGACCATTCTCCATCACCTCTGAAATGTCCTGGAGAACAGGGGAAGTGCCTGAGGACCTCTCTGGAGGAAATCCAGTGTAAGTCTAATCTTCAAAAAGGGCAAGAAGGTAGACCCAGGAAACCACTGACCAGTCAGCCTCACCTCCATCCATGGAAAGATGATGGAACAACTTGTTCTCAGTGTTGTCTCAAAGAATGTGGATTAAAAGATGTTTATCAGAAGTAGTCAGCATGAATTCACCAAAAGGAAGTCATGTTTGACTAATTTGATATCCTTCTATGATGGCATGACTGGATGGATAGATGAGGGGAGGACAGTGCATGTCATTTTCCTTGCCTTTAGCAAGGCTTTTGACACTGTCTCCCACAACATCCTCATAGACAATCTTAGGAAGTGTGGATTAGATGAGTGGACAGTGGGAAGGATTGAAAACTGGCTGAAAGATAGAGCTCAGAGGGTTGTGATTAGTTGCACAGAGTCTAGTTGGAGGCCCATAACAAGTGGTGTTCACCAGAGGTCAGTACTAGGTCCAGTCCTGTTCAATATATTCATCAATGACCTGGATGAAGGGATAGAGTGTACCCTCAGCAAGTTTACTGATGACACAAAACTGAGAGGAGTGGCTGACACACCAGAAGGCTATACTGCCATTTAGCAAGATCTGCGTTGAGAAAAACTTTATGAATTTCAACAAGGGCAAGTGTAGGGTACTGCACTTAGGGAGGAATAACCCCATGTATCAGTACAGATTAGGGGCTGACCTGCTGGAAAGCACCTTTGTGGAAAAAGACCTGGGAGTCCTGGTGGAGAACAGGATGGCTATGAGCCAGCAATGGGCCCTTGTGGCCAAGAAGGCCAATGGTAACCTAGGATGCATCAAGAAGAGTGTGTCCAGCAGGTTAAGGGACTTTCTCTTGCCTCCTTATTCTGCCCTGGTGAGGCCACATCTGGAATACTGTCTAGTTCTGGGATCAAGAAGGACAAGGAACTGATGGAGAGGGTACAGCAAAGGGCCGAGAAGATGATTAGGTCACTAGAACATCTCTCTTATGAGGAAAGGCTGAATTGGGTCTTTTTAGTCTGAAGAAGACTGAGAAGGGATCTTATTAATGCTTATAAATACTTAAAGGGTGGATGTCAGGAAGATGGGATCAGTCTTCTTTCAGTGATGCCCAGTGACGGAAGAAGTAACAGACACAAAATTGAACACAGTAAGTTCCATCTAAACATAAGGGAAAAATTCTTCACTGTGAGCGTGACAGAGCACTGGAACAGGCTGCACAGAGAGGTTGTGGAGTCTCCTGCTCTGGAGATATTCAAAACCTGCCTGGATGTGGTCCTGGGCAACTTGATCTATTTGAACCTGCTTTGGTGGGAGGGTTGGACTAGATCTCTAGATGTCCCTTCCAACTCCAACAATTCTGTGACTGTGTCTAATAACTTTTCACTCAGTAAGAATGAGCCTTAGAAATGTCCACATGTTGTTTCACTTTTGTATGTAATAGGAATTTACATTTCTTTGTACATATCATTTACATACTCTGCACACTGTAATAGAATATTTAAATTATACTGGAATGTTCCTGACAGCTTAATCAATTATATTTAACCAAAACAGTTAATATTTTCTTGTCCAAGAAAGTCTGGCATTCATTGAGCAATGACTAACTTTTATTTATTCTGTAAGTTAAACAGCAACTGAAGAAAAATAGAATTCATCAAAAGTTTGTACAAACTTGAATATTGAATGCAATCTCAAGAAATATATTTTAAAGCTTTCAAAAGATAACTGTGGTAAGGGGCAAGATTAATTCTGACATCCACGGCCATGTGCTCATGCTACTGTCAGTGTCTTTGGTAACATCTCCTCCTGCACAGGAGTAGTTCCCACATCTCTCTTTGCCATACAGCTGGACTTGGATGCTGGGATGTAGTAACTGGTTGCAAGTTCACCAGTGTAAGCATGGGGCATATATGTTGTAGGACCTATACACCACAGTGAAGTTTGACTGAGACTGGAGGAGGATTGATCAGTGCTCATGTCTTTAGGTATCCCTAGCTGGATTTATTCAGGCTTTGGCTCCTTGTTTAGCACTCCTGAGCTGTGCCAGCCCAGTGTTCCTCTGACAGCACAACTTTACCAGTGGTGTTTCCTCATTGTCCTCTCATTGTTTCCATTCCATAAATGTGGGTGAACTGACCTTTCTGTTATGATGCATGTTGAGACAAACAATCCCATTTCACGGTGAAAATTGTGCAGTCCCCAGCAATTCCCAGGAAGTGAGGGAGTGACGAAGTCTTACCCTATTGTAGAATGGTTGTGAGCTGCTAATGTGATCTATCCCTTGGGGGGGAAAAAAAAAAAAAAAAAAAAAAAATCATCCACGGATGTTAACTGCTTGGATATCAAATACAAGGAAATACTCCAGCAACCATAGGGAAACATTGGTGCTGTTTGACAAAGCATTGGTGACAGACTCTGGTCACTGATGTTGAAGGAAAATTACTTCATACTGCATTGTGTGCAGAGAAGGACAAAGTGGAGAATGAAGAGAAGGGGAGGATCTAGGGAATATCAGTGCTTCACAGTGAAATACAGCACAGAGACCTTGATGTGGCCTCTTATCTTACAGATCATGTAGGGCTGTTGTGGCAGTACTGCCTGCAAATGAGAACAAAATGCACAGACTGGGGAGGGGAATCCTTATTGTGCTTTTGCTCTGGACTCCACATGTGCTGCAAGATGTCCCCGTCATGCAGATATGTGCTAGGGCAGCCTGTCTGGGTGAACAAAGGTGTGAAAGATGCATATCTGCATCTGAGAAGTAGGAAAAGGACCTTTTTGACCATAATCCAGTAGTGGTAGAAGGTCAAAAGGCACCATAAAGAAAATTTGGGATGAACATTTAGATGACTTTTTTAAACAGCGTTGTGAATTTTTTGGACAATGTGGGCAAAGAGAGACATCTAACTTGTTTTTTAAACTTAATTTTGTAATTTAATTAAGTGATTTTGCATCTTGGTGACTGGATATGTCCTGATGTGGAATCAAATATATTCCCTTACTTAGAACATGGAGAGAAGTGATGCTTAACTTTAGTGATGATTTAGCTTACCTACTTGACAACAAGAAGTAGTTGTACAGTTTTGTGGATCGTTTTCTTTTTGCTATCGAACAGATAGATATTTGACACCTGGCAGTGACCAAGTGTAGAGGTGCATGTGCATTCATGTTCTCTTCCAACAAGAAGAACACCAGGTTATGCCACCCCTGCACTGACATCACCAAGAAAAAAAAAGAACAAAAAAAGAGAAAAATAAATCTGGAGGCTTTTTAATCATTATTTTTATAGTAGTGTTTTCTACTTCTTTTTCTGGTACTCGGCAACAATAAATTCAGAGAAAGAGTATGTCAGGGACAATAGAATTAATTATGTTCTGAGGGGACAGAAGGGGGGAATAAAGGTTAGAAATATGAAGAGACTGAAGTTTACATAAAGTAAAAGTAATTGCATCACACAGCAGGAAAGAGGGGGTGAAGGTGTTAATTATCCATTTGGGAAACTTTGGTAGCTCCTTCAGCCTCTTACAGTTTTTATTTTAAAATTTTATTTTGTAGTGAGTATGATTTGGTGGATCATAAAACCACAAATAAAACCTTTTGGGGGGATATTTTTACATATCTAATTTTTATATCTAAATATTTCCAGCTTTTATTAGAACTGTAATAATAAGTAATCTAAGCTAGGCTGTTTGCATTGTGTTTCAGTCTTAACAACCTAAGAAAACTATCTTTTATTATTAGAATTTAATCTACACATCCTGTTTATACTACCTTTTGGAGGAATCTCATCGAGATAGTCATGTTAGTTATTGTAATCCTCTTTTATTTTCTGTGAATCATTCTTCTGAATTATTTTACTAGACTTCAACAGTTATGGTGTAAGAAAAAATGTATTCACTACAGCCATCCTTATGCCTACATGAAAGAAGGACCTTTGTCTTTGACATAAATTTGAAGTCAAAGCAGTTTCTATTAGGAATACTGATTTTTCTGAATAGTTTTCAAATGGCTCTACTAGCAGTTCCAAGCCACCTACAACATTAGTGTTTATACATTGCATAAAGTTTCCACATGAGCTCTAAGCATCTACTTCAGCTAGCTGGCTATTTCTTTTGAGCCATCCTCTGAAGTAGCCCGATTCTCTCCATGGATTGTAGAGGAGGACTAGCATTGAGTTGGCAGTCCTGGAAGCCTGTGATATCCTTGAAAATCTGTGTGTGTGTATCTCTGCAAAACTGCATGCAAGACACACTGTGGGAAACAGCTTGTCCCAGGCCATGTTAAGTCAATTTCTGTTTTATGAGACCTCAGATAAATTGAGGGACAAGTATATTTATCTAAGCACAGTGTCACAGAGTTTCAGGTTATGATTTCCCTCTCACACCGACTTGTATCAGCCTGTACTGGGGAGGGGAGGGGGTGAGTGTGACCACATGTACCAGGGCTGTTGATGCAAGTTGCTGCTCTCTGTGCTAAGGATAGCACCATGCATAAATGCGTCTCTGGACCAGATCCTGACGTTCCACATCTGACACTTTAATCTGTCCCAACTGTAACCAAACCACTCTCTGAAGGCATCCATCTCTTTTCACTGATTACAGAGTGAGACTAGAAGACTAGTTTTTAGGAAAGCTAGAATTAGGTTGTTTCTGCATAATTAGATTATTTGGTCACAGTAGGATTCTCCATGGGATAAGCTGCAGCTTTGTGTGAAAAAAGTATCAGAACCCATTTTCCTGAGAACTACAGTTCTGTCAGTGGCCCAATTTGGCCAGTGATCATGGGACTCCTTTGATCAGTATTATGTCACTTGTCCATAATATGCCTCTTTCATGAATGAAAGCAGGGACATGAAGCACTGGAGAAACAAGTCCTACATTGAACTGTAGCGGTTCAAGATGTATTTCTACATTGAACTTATGGAAATGAAAATACATAGTTGTTAGTTGTTTGTTTGGTTTGGTTTTAATGATTGAAATATTTGAGAACATTTTTATTTACATTAAACACAAACACAAGTGGGAGGGAGGGTTGGAGAAAGAGCTTGTGTTGTACCAGTGCAGTAATCATTGTCAAAATTATGTAATTCTCTGCAGGATGGAAATTCCCATCTTTTTTACAAGCCAGCTCCACTGAAAATCAGGTGTTAACTTTAGTGATGGGTACACATTACCTTATTTCAAAGTCCTTGTGTGACTGGCGTGAAATCATAATATTCATAACTTCAATTTTTGTCATTTAGTAAAGAGAACATTTTCACTTCTGTTATTAAAAGCTCAGTTATGAACATGAACAAGAAATCCTCTCAAGAGTAATTACAGAAACACCAGATTAGTGTGTCAGGTTTCTACAAACGTAACTAGTCCCAGATTAAAGCAGTTAAACACAATGGATCAGTGAGGGTGATGCAGCATGATTCCACAGGAATCCTTAGGTCACTTTTAATTTACACTGGACAAAGATCTGGTCCTTTTGCTTTTGCTGTTTCTCTTCTTTTTCCATGCTTATTTTCCTTTGTCTTTTTGTAATTTGTCATTATCTGGTTAAACTTAATCAAATTTGCTGATGCCTGAACATGAACTGTCCTCAGTGTGAACAAAAAGTACATGACCCCCTCAATGCATTTTTAAACTTTGAAAGAGCCTGGGCAATTCTCGGGCAGATCATGAAAGACCCTGATTTAAACTGGGACGTAAGCATTTTGCATGCCTAATGATGGCTTTTTGAGCAAGGGTTAATTTTGCCCTTTAGAATATTTCACAGCCTCTGAAGTATTTGAACATAAAGTGATGTAATTACCCATCTTCCAATAATGTTGATCTAATGTTGATTGATAATGACATGGACTGAAATTTTAAGCAACCAATCAGAATGCTGTATTCATCCAAGCCTCCCTGCAAGGCAGCTCTTTGCCCCCTGCTATTATCTCATAGAGCAATATTGTACTGGTACCGCAAGTTACTGTGTAATAGCAACCGTGGTTTTCAATATATCTACCATGTAGTTACCACACATTTAGCATAAAATAGCACATTTCATTTTGTGGTAATCCAGTAGGAGAATCACACTGCCAGGCTGTGCAGAAAACTGATGCTGCATATTGGAGTCAGAGAATGCCTGGTGCTTTTTGTGGGAAGAAGCCGATCTGGTAAGAGTGTGATATTCCCCCAGAACTTTTCTTCTTTCATAGCTTTAAGTGGTTATCTCTGCTTTACTGTAACTTGTTAGTTACCACAGATGTGGTCAAACCTGCCATCTATCAGATTTATAATATGTAACATACTGGCTTTCCACAAGTTTCAAAGGAGATTTTATAACACTAATTAATTCATAAATAAAAAGCTGTCTATGGCTAGAAGGAATGGTTGGACCCACATCTGTTTTTGTGTGTTTGCTCCAATCCCCCTGTTTTAGGGACAGAGGGACTTTTTATATTTCAGTAAATTTCATTGTCAACTTCTTCTCTGAGGCCCGGTGGTAGTTTTCTACATTTAGGAGATAAACAAGTGAGACTTAGCAGGGTAAGCAAAGACTGAAAGTTATATGAATGTGTATTTTAATTTAAAACCAAATCTTTCTGAAGATATCTTTCAAGTGTAGTATATGGAGTTCTTTAACATAATAGATCTTGGTGATCTGAGCACTTTCTGGACGTGAGACCCAGATGAGAGTCATCATCTATATTTCTCACCAGGCCATGATGCTGCAGCCCCTTTTATACAGCCTAGTGCATTCAATGATTCAGTTTGCTGTAGGTGTAATACATGCTTGAGTTGAAATGTTTCTTGAGTTTAAATGTTTCTTTCTAAAAATAATAGGAAGCATCTGTTCTAATGAAAAAATGACATATTTTCCTTCAACTAGAAAATTCAAATATTTTTAAATTTATAACACAACAGTAGATATCTTCTCTAAGATGTTGGGGATTCAGATTCAAACTTTCCTGGGCCAAATACTGAGTTTATCTAGCAGGATATGTTTGGCCTAAGGTGAAGTATAGCTCACCTCTCAGGAAGCACATGGAGTTTCATGGGAATAGCTGGGGATAGATGGCGGCTTGTTCCATGTAGCTCATTGAGCTCCATAGGGGATCCTATCAGCTACCTGAGGTCACAGTGATTTCATTGACACTTATAAACACCACATCGGCACCAGGATGTGAGGATTATCAGCTGCCACTTCATCTCCTAACCACAACAATAAAATTACTTTAGTTAACATCACTGTCTCTCATTTTTTACAAATATAGTGCACTCAATTCCAGCTATGAACGAGGAAGCCAAGAGGATTTTGTGTCTGTATTGGAGAGTAGATTTAGATCTACTGTGTTAAAGTAAACTGATAGCTTCAATTATTAAATGCAAGTACTTGGCCAGACTTTAGTGAAGGAGGCCATTAAAGTTTCTGAGATCCTTTTTATTTTGGTTACCAAAGCTTGTTTCCAAGAGCCAGTGTCTGAATCTTGTTAAAACAGGACTTTCCATCATTTTCCATTAAAGAAAAAAGTCTGGATAGGGCAGTATTACCACTGCACTCAGAGTTCTGCCAAAGCCTCTGCTTGGACTGCAGATCTGCCTTTAAGACATTTGAAAAGCAAATTCTTCCCTGGTATATCTGAAATCCCTCCCTTTTGAAGCAAGGCTCATATTTCTTTTGGAAATGTAGCAAGAGAACCATTAAATATGAAACACTACTATGTAGGACCAGCTTTATAAAAATTACTTATGGAATAGAATATATATATATTATAGAACTTGCATGCCTTAGATGGGACTTATTGGGGTATAAGACTCTGTACAACATAAGACTAAGTACACCACCAAAATCACCTACCCTCTTTTCCAGCTGCCCATCTCAAATCACAATACCTCCTTTGTTAAGCTGATAGTTCCTGTGCTGCATGTCTGAACATGATGGCAGAGGATGAGGAGGAGCAGCCTGGCTGGATGAACATCCTCTGAACATTCCTTGCTCACAGTGACTATGTCCAACATGAAATGCAGTCAGCACTGTCAATTTTTTAAAACACAGTGCCTGAAGGAGCAGATGATCATCACCTGCTCCTGCCCCGCACCCAGAGCATGGATATGGGAAGATATGGGAAGAGGTCAGTCTGATCTGGTATTCGGACAGAGGGTGTTCACCACCACTTCTCCCAGCCTGAGATCACTGTTTTGGCCCTTGCCCTGAGAGATGGCTCTTCCCTTCTCATAGGCTTGGGCCAAAATAAAGGGACATAATGTGAGGGGGAACGGGGCTGTGACAAGAGCTGTGTCCATCCTCTGTTCTAGCACTAGTCTCCTTTCATTAGGAGACCTGTGCTGAGGTACTAGCCATCTCCAGATGCAGTCAGCACCAAAAACATGAAAATTAAAGCAGACATCCACAATGTTAAAAGACAGCAAAGGTGGTTAAAACCAGTTTTGAAATCTCAATGGAAATTTTAATTTGGATGTACAAGATCATGGTTTGCATGGGTGTATGCTTTACTAGATAAAAAGATGGCTGGCTGGTTAGGCCCAGAGAGTGGTCATGAATAGAATTAAATCCAGCTGGTGGCCAGTCACAAGTGGTGTTCCCAAGGGCTCAGTATTACAGCCTGTTCTCTTTAATATCATTATGAATGATCTGGATGAGAGGATCAAGGGCACTCTCAGTAAATATGCGGACATCATTAAGTTGGGCAGGAGTCTTGATGTGCTTTAAGATTGTCAAGCTCTAAAGACAAATCTGAACAGGCTGGATTCATCACTACTGAGTGATTAGATCCAAAAACATCCATTTGAAGTAGCTACATTAGCCAGTTCCTAGGCTACGACTTTTATATCTTTTCCCTTGATTTGTTGTTCCTTTTCATTTGTGATGTGGCAGAAATGGAGTGAGAGTGCTGATGGTTTCTGCCAGGCAGTATCCATACAGAGGTGAGCTGCTGCCAGGGTGCTCAGCTGCAGGTGAAGACTTCAAGGAAAGCTAATGGTGGGATGTCTGTGACATCCACTCTCTTTCTGCACCCGCATTTTCTGCAAGTGAAACAGATCTAGCATCATTACTTCTGTCCTTGATTTCTTCATAAACTCTATGAGTTGTTAATGAGTAATTACTGCCCTTCCATATATGTCATTGTGCTCTACTGAGACTCATCTGAGCCTCCTCATGCTGCGACAGTGTGCTGTTTATGATGAGAAAAAAATAGCTTTAATACATGAAGTTAGGGGTTGTTTTGTACCAGTGAACTGCCATGATTCTTACATGCAGTTTTCTATAGAAATATGAAAATCTGTTCAAATTAAAAAATTTTCCCCCTTGGTGGGTATCTACCATTCACACCACAGAGTGTAATAGGGAAGAAACATATATTTGTAGAATACATAAAAGGCATAGAATCAGAGGATGCATTGGGTTGGAAAGGACATTTAAAGGTCATCTAGTCCAACCCCCTTTTAGTGAGTAGGGACATCTTAACTAATCAGGTTGCTCAGAGCCCTGTCCAACCTGATCTGGAATGTTTTCAGGCATGGGGCATCCACCATATCTCTGGGCAATCCATGCCAGTGTTTCAACATCACTGTAAAAAATTTCTTCCTATATCTAGTCTAAATTGACCCTCTTTTAGTTAAAAGCATTATCCCTTGTCCTGTTGCAATAGGCCATGCTGAAAGCTTGTCCCCATCTTTCTTATAGGCGCCCTTTAAGCATTGCAAGGCTGCAATAAGATCTTCCCAGAGCCTTCTCTTGTCCTGGCTGAGCAATCCCAACTTTCTCAGTCTTTCTTCACAGAAGACATGTTCCAGCTCTCTGATCTTTTTTTTTTTTTTTTTGTGGCCCTTCTCTGGACCTGCTCCAACACATTCATGTCTTCTTCATGCTGATGACTCGAGAACTGGACACAGCACACCAGGTGGGGTTTCTGTCTCACTGGTTATTATAGCATTAGCTGAAATGTGCACTAACAATAGATCTATGAATGCAGATGGAATCTTTTCTTAAATGATGCATTTTGAAGGTTTAGCTGCTTTTTTTTCCTCATTGTTTTCCCTTTCAGTACCAAGAAGATCAGTCTTACAATGCCCTTAATGCAACCAAAAATTAGGCTTTCATTTTCTATTGAAACTTCTCAATGAAATGGTTTGCCTTTCAAGACTGTGAGATGCCCAGCAAATTTCTTTGGGATTTGTGAACACTTAGGATCTTTGAAGAATTGCTAATCCTAAATTAGGAATTAGAAGCCTAATTTGAGCTACTTTTACTTTTTGTTTTTCTTCCAAAGCATGACCCAAGCCTTTGAGTGTGTGAAGCAGATGTCCTAAAGATTATTTTTATTAATGTTACTCAGTTATAGTTAAATTTCACTGTCAAGCTACAAAGAAACCTATGAGATTCCTGAGCTTCTTGTAAACTTGGCTAGTTAGGAAATATTCACACCTTCAGAGTACAGCATGTGTTGTAAAAGATCTCTATTAAAATCTTCAGTTTATTAAACTGACAAATGGTAGGAAACTTTCAGACCTCAAAAATTATGATATCATTTCATTTTGAAATAACCCAACAAAAATCTCACATTTCTTTGTGTGAAAGTAACTAAATCTGTACATGTCATCTTCAGGCAGCCCCTCAGGTCTGGTCACCATTAGCTGTGGTTCATGTCTTTAAATCAGAGTCTTCAAGGCCTGTGAAAGTTAAAAAAAAAAAAAAAAAAAGAGGAGAACCTGAAACCTTGTATTTACAATTGTCAGGGATTAACCTTTATTCATGAGTTTTAGATACTATATCCTTTTGTGGATTTTAGATAATGAAGAGACAACATCTGAAAAAGGTGCTGTTCCCCCCTTGCCCCTGCAGTGGTGACACTTTACGCAGTGCACATACATGTTGCTTAGATGTTTAAAACATTGCCTAATTAATGCATATAATAAGACAATACCTTAGTGCTGCTTATACAGTTACAATTTTCTTTGCTTAGATCATTCCATTCCTGTTTTAACTCAGTAAAAGCTCCTGTACCATCCCTTCTGGTCTGGCTTAGGGCTCTCATTCTGCAGTGCATTGTCCAAGATGACTAGGCTCAGACTCTTTGCTCCATGTGCTCTCACACAGCGTCAAGTGCCTCAACCACTGTTGTGGTCTGGTGGGGACGAGAGAGGAGATGTAGGGTACTTTCTGCAGGATGTTGATGATAAGGCAGGCAGGTTGGAGCAGAGTTTTTGCATACGGAGGTGCAAGAAATGAGAAGCAAAGCCTCATTTTGCAGAAGCACATTTCACCGCCATGGGTTAGCCCCCAGGAGCACCTGGTGTTGGTTTACGCAGTGGCAGGAAAGATAAGGGTGTCTGACTTGGAAGTTTCCATGCAGAAGGGACAGACAGTTGTTCTGATATGCTGTGCTCTTGGACTCCCACAGGATATGGCAAGAAATTTTGGACTTGCTGTGGCAAGGCTTTTGTATTGTGCTACAGAACAATTCAGACTGTAAACCTGGTCTGTTGAGGAGGACAGAGATTAAGCATCACATCTTTGAATACAATTTGAAGCTGTTTGTTGGAGATTAATGTGAAAAAGAAACTTCTGGGGAAATGCCAAGATGAAACCTTTTAGCCAAGGAAAGTGATTCATTACTTTTGAAAATGTCTCCCTATGTATTTTAGCCAAACTACGTGGGCAGCATGACACACAAACTTTCAAAATAACTTTGTCACCCAAGTCCTCCAGAATTTTTCTGGTTTTGACCTTTTATTGCAAAAATATATTTGCCCAACTCACTTTCTCTACAAGAAGAAATAATCCTCCCTACAGATGCAAGAGGTCTGAGAGATGCTAAGCTATAAATACCACAGGCACAGTGTAAGACTTAGATTAGAACAGGTTGTTGAACTGGTATTTCTGAATTATGTAAACTAGAGGGCATAGGGAGGCACCTCTTTATGGCTATGAAACATTCTCCTAATCTAATCTAATCTAATCTATGAAGCATTTACTCATGATTGCCATGGAAAATGCATAGATTTTTCATATCAGGGAGAAGTGAAGTAAAAATGGCATCCCAGTGGATTCAGGGGCTAACTTGGTGTGTCGAATGGCAACATGAACACATGAAATGCAGTCAGTATGAGAGCTAATATGTTGACTGACAAACTTACTGAAGAGCTAGGTGTTGCACTTGGAAAATTATTTTATCCATTGTTTAGCTTTACTTATTTACTTTCTAAAGAGGAGGAGAAGTGGAATAAAGTTTTTACATATATTTTTTTTTCATTAAGGAAAAAAGCGGAGTGCTTTAAAAAACATAATACAGTTCAGGCTCTTCCCATGAATAAGTAAAGCATTCCAGTGTTAAACATTAAGGAAATGAAGCACAAACTTAGGTATTAAATAAAGGAAATAAGAGATTTATTTAGTGATATAGATGGCTTTTGCATAGTTTGCTTTCACAAAAAATGCAACTTATTCCTGTTTGTGTATTTGTAGAGGTGCCTGTGTTTCCTCATAACTAGGTATATCTCTAGTAGCTACTCACAGAGGTAGCCACAGCCAGTCTTTGAAAATATCTTGCACCTTGTAACTATTTGATCCTGTAATTGTCTATAAAAGCTTGGATCCAATGCTGATGCTGGGAATATTTTATTGCTCACCAAGGAGCACTTGTGGCTATGTTTTGATAGCTAGATTTGTGGTTCTGGAAAAGTTCAGGGATTCCAGGAGGCCATCAGTGCAATAATATTATTGTATCTTTTTAGTGAAAAAGAGGAAAATACTAGAAACTAGTGAAACAAGTGAAATGTCCATAGGTAATAACTATCAACAATAAAAGAACATCTGTGGAATAAAATTTATAGTGTAAAGCAGTGAGTGTCAGCTTTAATTTACTTTCACCAGTTGAAGGTATATGGCTCACATGATGAAACATAGCAATAAGCATCACACTTCTTAATTCTAGAACACACATCAGTTTATATTACCAGCATTGTATATTTTTCTCTTTTGTAATTATGCAGGGAAACCACCTATTCTGGATAAGAAACAGAATTGAACACAATCATATTCTGTAATGAAAGACAGAGATATAAACAAAATTCTATTAATTTTGTCACCATGGATTTTACATTGAATTCTCAGCTCAGGACTTCCAGGAAAAAAAAAAAAAAAAAAAAAAAGTCACGCTTTCACTGCATTTGACAAATACTGGAACATATTCTAAAAGTGTAGTTTATTTAGTATTCATTTAGCATATGAAATTCTTGATCTCGAGTATCAGGACATTAATAATTATTATACATTGTTTTAGAATGAAATATTACTGAAAACCTAAGAAACAATCTCTGGGGTAGGGAGAGGAGCTCAGAATCTCTGAGGTTTGTTTAGGCATATGCAGGCTGTCACAGAGTTCCAGCTTTAGACTCTTTTTACTTTGCTGCATTTTCCCTACTTGGATGTAGCTATCGTGTCTTAACACTTCTCTTGTTACACTCTTCTATATTTAATACACTTTAAATTTCTTAAGACCACAGTAACAAATCCTTCATTCACACCCAATTTATGCATCTTCTCTTCTATCCTGATCTGTACACTGTTCTCATCACAGTGGTACTTGAGTGATTCCCAAGGGATATATTTAATAGCCATCATGAGTACTTATCCTCTTAAGGGAGGATATGTGTGTAGCACAGTGATTATTTTGTTTTAATTATAGGTGATGGGTGTCATTTATCATGAGAAAAGCTACATTTTTTCTCATGCATTTGACAAAAAATAAAAGGAAAATAACTATGATGTATGGTATCAAGCTTGGAAAGAGGATGATGACTCTTCTGATGGAAGAGGTTTCTAATGGCTCCTCATTCCCACCAACTTTTCTTTTAATAACTTTAATAGCTTGCATATTTATGAGACATAATGCCATAGGAAGCTCTACACAGTCTTTTCCCATTCTGCCCATATTTTAAGCCACATACCCATATTTGTTGATGGCAAATTGACTTTGGCCACTGTGCTGTTCTGCTGAGCCCTGAGCAAGAGGAAGAATATACTGGTCAGTCTCAGCACCACACTTTTACAGACGTACCACTGTTGACTGTTAAAATGTGTCTATATTCTGATATTTTTACACTGATCTATTCAAGCTAATGATCTATGACTAAGCAAAATTAGGCATTATCAAGGATGTTACATTATGCATTGCAGTTTGATATGTCATAACTATTGCTAGTCATTGAGAAACAAGCAACCTGTATCGTCATTTCCAAGGCAAATGGAGGCCAAAGCACTCAAGTTGTTTGTTATATGATCATCACTATAATAGTCTTTCTGAAATCATACAAACTTTCTGATCATACAAACATGGATTAAAATTTTTGTTGAATGCAGACCTTTTGCCAAAAAATATACACGTGTCTGCTCCAAATCTATTTGCAAATTCACATTCAATTTTTCAAGCACTACAGATCAAAACCAGTGTGTTGGGAGTAGGGAAGTGATCGTGCCCCTGCACTCAGCACTGTTGAGGCTGCAGCTTGAGTACTCTGTTCAGTTTTGGGCACTGCAGTATAAGAAAGACACTGAGGTGCTGGTGCAGGTCCAGAGAAGGGCAACAAAGCTGGTGAGGGGTCTGGAGAACATGTCTTACGAGGAGAGCCTGAGGAAATGGGGATTGTTTAGTCTGGAGAAGAGAAGGCTAAGGGGAGACCTTATGTCTCTCTACAACTACCTGAAAGGAGGTTGTAGTGCGGTAGGCGTTGATCTCCTCTCCCAAGTAATTAGCAATAGGATGAGATGAAATGGTCTTAAGTTGCTCCAGGGGAGGTTTAGATTGGATATTAGGAAAAAAATGTATACTGAAAGAGTGATGAGGCATTGGAACAGACTGCCCAGGGGGAGATGGAGTCACTATCCCTGGAAGTGTTCAAAAACCATGTAGATGTGGCATTTTAGGACATGATTTAGTGGTCATGATCATGTTGGGTAGATGGTTGGACTTGATGGTCTTGGAGGTCTTTTCCAACCGTAATGATTCTATGGTTCTATGATCCAGTGTTAACAGTTTCAGCTCTTCCCAGGCCATAGCTACATGTAAGGAGTGTTTCTCCATACTGCTGGTGATAGACAACTGATGGAAGTATTTCATGGACCAGACCCACCACAGAAGGGGGATTTGGACCACGTATTTGTATGTGTGTAAATCCTATAAAGATCAGGAATAATAATCTAATTGTAAAGCACATCTCTAGAGAAGTTGGACAAAGCTTTTGTTAGTATAATTCACCATGTGACTGCACCATGCAATACAGAGCAATGAGGATCTCCCTGAGCTGGACTGGGTGAGCTAACTCCTGAATAGGGCAATAACATTGCCTAGGATAGCATCTTGACAGGATGCTGCACAGGATGTGAAGTTCACAGGCAGCTCACAGCCTGGTCAGAAAAGTAGGGACAATGCTGACTCTCTATGGGAGGATGGGTCTCTGGGTCTTGAGATGGAAAGTCCCAATTTACAGTTTTAGCATCAGTGCAAGTTTGGGTACTTTTCTTGTAGCACCTTAGCAAATGCAACATACTTTAACTGTTACAAAGACTGAAAGGAATGTGTCCCCTTCCACAGCAAGCTCAAAACCTTCTGGATAACCTCTCCACTACTTTCTCTGCAGGCATATGCATTTCTTTATGTTTCAAAGACTCAGTCTTCCAACATTTGTCCTTGTTCTAGTCCTTCTAATGCAGTTGTGTGCATCAAAGAGAGGAGCAAGCTGAACTTTAGGAAAAACAGAAAGAAAGTACTTTCACTTTTTTTTTGATTTTTCAAAATTTTCAGAGCTTATGAAAAAATCCCTGGTTGCATATGTTAAAGGTTTTCAGCCTCCTGAGAATACTCATTCTTCTTGTAGCTAGAGCAGTTGCTATGGAGAGATCTTTGTCTCAACTATCAGTACATCTGACAGAAGATGGGAGGTAAACCATGGAGTCACTGGCACCCGAGAAAGAAACAGCTGCTCTTGTAAAACAGCCAAAGCCCTTTTGTACACATCACTTTGCTTTTCTCTGCCCCCATTTCTTCACCTTTACAGTCATTTCTCTGTTGCGTACTTAAGTAGATTTTAAAGGACTGTAGGACCTTAAATCTTGCTGCTTAACCTCACCATGGGCAACAGAAAAGCTACTTTCAAAATCCCCAGCTAGGACATTTTACAAGTAGTTGAAAGGAAACTGAGAGGACAAATGCGGGTGTTTTTGAAGTATTAAGCCCGTGGGTGGACAGTGGAAGGACTGATGGATTTGTGAGGAAGAAATAGTGTGAGTATTGTGCATTCCTGAGACTGGAGAAAAAGTAAATTACCAAGGAGATGTCATATGCATTGCCAAGGCGCTTCTGGTTTGGTAACAATTTCCACTCCCAGCTTGTACAGATGAAAGCAATGGCAGTCAAGCAGCTGTTCCAGGACCCAGCAAGAGATCATGCAACAGGACAGATATGTTCACTTTCACCAACTCCACTGTTGTTACTTCCTTTCAACCAATGAATATAGTGATTTTGATTTTAAGACATTTTTCAATATAGTGTGCATTCAACAAGCTTTAAGGAAATCTCAAAATATACCTTTCATACATACAGAACCTGTCTCCTTTCATCAGACTCTAATGTGTTGCATTACGCTACACTTAGATATTCAGTAAGGTATTTTGGCATTGTGTCTGCTGGTTCCTGTTTAAAGTAAAACATATCATAGGAATTTGTTGGTGGATTTAAATACATCCTTTCTTCATTACATACAGAAAGCTTATTAGCATAATACAGAGTTTTCTTTTCCTGACATGTCTTCTTTCTGTCCCATGCACTTTAGGCCATCTAGTAAGATTCAGTCTAAGAGAGGATTCACTTCTTCAGGGCTTGTATATTCCACATTAATTGTTTAAATACTAAAATGAAGAAATTTTTACTTTTGTAAGCAATAGTTTATAAGCAAATATACAAAAGTACTTACTAAGATTATAAATAGTTATTTTTATTGAGGACCTAATGAGGATCTTTTACTAGAAGGTCGTTCATGTACAACATAGATGAATACACATGGTATTAATTAGAAAATATTTTTTTAGCTTCTTTCCACATATTTCTGATACGTAATATTCCATAACTTCCCAACTGACTTTTAACCTCTTTGTCAATGACTATAAAAGACAGGAGATGATTTATTTGTTTGCAGGCTACCATGAACTGTATGTTACTTTCCTCCAAAGTCAGAAGACAGCACAGCTAAAAGTCTGACTTGTTTTTTCCCAGCCGCCGCACCCTGGGTCTGAATGAAGCGGAGGGTCTGAGGGTGGGCTGAGTGCTCAGGGCATAGCTGGGGGGTGGGAGGGGTGGGAAGCGGGAGATCAGAGCATATGCCCGTGTACACGGGTGCATGCCCATGAGCATGAGCTCACATGCCTTCTGAGCAGAACATGAGAGACTGCAAGAGACAGGGAATAGACATGTTGCTGGCTGCAGAGAAGATGAAAATCCAAGAGCTTTTTCCTGCAGGCTGTGTAGCACTGTTGCAGAGACCTGTGCCAAACTGCTGGGCTGAGAGTAAGACCGGGGAAAAGATGGTGCACAGAGTTAGTTTACAAACCCTTTTGATTTCACTCTGAGTTTCTTCAAATGAAAACCACAGCATGTAATATGCTCATGAACCCCATTTTTTTCAGGTTCTCATCCCATTTTGTTCCTGTGTTGCCCTTCTTTTAATGACAAGTCTTATTTTTTTCTCAAAGCTACAGCTAATCAAACTCCTGTCATGGTGAGCAACTTCTTACCCAAAAGCACAAGTTCCCCTTTTCCTCACCTATTGCTCTCTGTATGAAACTTTGATTCCTTTCAGCTTTCATAAATGTCCTTTCACTGGACATTTTGCTGGCACATGTAACTGACCATTATGCAGTAGGTAAAATTATGCTTTCTTCTCCCAGATCACCTGCTGTGATTATAACCTGTATTTCCCAATGCAGTGAGCAATGCTGGACCCTCCCTCAGGTAAATCACTGCCTTCTGGTCCCAATGGCTTGATGGCTGGTCTATGTTTGTTTTGGTCTATACAAACTCTGCTGTGGTTTGAACAATTCCTATTCCTTTCATTGGTCTCTGTCAAGAAAGTAATTTCTGAGTGATGCCAGCTTGGGGAAGGAAAAGTGTAAGCAGAGACAGGAGGAGGGAGTCAGAACAGCACCCTGCACAGAAGTAGAAAGGGAAGGAGCTTCTCAGTGCATCCCCTTGTCCCTCCCATTGATGCCAGGAGTGAGAATATCCTCCACTCTTTTTGCTGTTGTTTCTACCTCTTCCTGCTCACCCAGTCTCTACCTATCAGGTGCAACTTGGGCCATCTCACCCCTGGGTGGGGGGGGGTGAAGCCAGGCACAGCAACAGTGCAGTAGCAAGGGGCTGAGCTCTGCTCTCTGCTTCAGTTGCAGAGCCCTTCCCTGCAGCTTCCCCTTCTCTCTTTTCACCTTTACCATGTATTGCCATACTGTTTTGGAGCTTTTGATTTGTCCATCTATATTGGTTTCTGTGTTCTGGTTATTGTGTCTGTGAAGTGCAGATGACTGAATATGCACTGTGCATCTCTTGATTAATTCCTCTCCCATTCCCTCCATTTCCACACACTCCTATGTTTTGACTCGGTCACACAGGTGAAAATCTGGAGTAAGTCTGTTATACTGATCAATGGTAATTTATACCAGAATCTAATTCCTTGCCTCTTCATGGTTTCTGTCTGTACCATAATAATATCTTATTAAATGCTTTAGACAGCTGAGTAATCTGTTTGGCTATCTCGTATCTGTGTTTCACTGCTTTAAGCCCATGCACTTTTGTTTTCCCTATGTCACTTTTGTGACAATTTGTTTGACTAGCTCTGTTTCTTGAAGACTGCCATACCCACTCTTTCTCCCTAACTGAAAAGCTTTCAATGTCCTCCATCCCACTTTATAGTATGTACCCACTGTCAGCTATTGTAATTCTCCTTTATTTATATACCTTCACTTTTCAGAGGACACAGAAAAGCCCAACCCAACTGACAGAGTCCATATGAGACTGCAGACCTGGTGTGGTCTACACAGACACAAGATGATCTGGTATCTCTTTCATGTCTTAATCTCTCTGTGGTGCCATGCCCCTGGGCCCTTGGATCTCAGGAGAGCATAGCTGGCCAGCAAATAAAGGACAAAGGTGGGAGCTGGTTTGGAATACCCAATAGAAACATTCACTTTTTTATCCATATGCCTCCCTGCCTCATCTGTAAGTCTAATGGAAACACTTCCCTGGAATCCAGTCTGAATAGTGTTAGAAAGTCACCAGGCACAGTCTGGGAAATAATGGGGAAATACTCTTGAGCTGTGATATATTTGTTTGTTTTTTTGTTTGTTTCCTGAGGAACTATTCTGTCTTTGAGGCAGTCCCTCTGGGACTCATTCAGAAACAGCAAACTGATGCTTAAACACATGATGTCCCTCTGGTGTAGAGATGAGATTCTAGGAAGGAAAGCCTATTTTGATACATATGTAAAATAAGGAGCTGAATTCCCTAGTTGCTATTAGGTCACTTGGTGTCTAGCCAGAAGGTTATCCTACCAGCTCACTGCAGAGGTTTCCCTTAAAGGAACTTATCCTTTTAAGGGTAACTTTTAACTTTGCATGGCATGTTCTTCACTGGAAACTTTACAGGAATACTGATTTATTTTATAGGGGAATGTGATTTTTTTAAAACAATTTTTAGACAAATATTTGAACCTGTACACAGGCTATGGTAGGTGGAATCATATCACTAAAATATGTTGATATTAAGGATTAGCTTCTCTCCCACAAAAAATAAAGCATGCACTGGTAAACACTTCCCATGTTTAATCCTCACCCACTGAATTATATTATTGGTCTCAAAGGCTACCTCTTCCTGTGAGGTAGGAGAAGTTTTCTAGTTTTTACCTCAGAAGCTTTCTTGTTGAACTATTCAGTACTTACTAGTAAACTCTCTTCCTAGAGAAATTAGCATATCCTTCAAGATTATGTAAAACCAAAAAAATTAGGACCCTGCAATGTCATGTTTGCCAATCTTTTGTACAGAGCAGGACTTAACTGACAAACATGGTACCTTCAGCTATTCTCTGACTCTTCAGCTAAGGAATTATTTCTGATGGCATTACAAGCTTCTGTTTTTCCGTTATTCACATGGCTTACCTAAAGTGAGCCATTAATTTCAAAACTTACACTTGTAAAATTTAGCAGTGTTTAAAATCTGACTGCTTGCAGAAGCTCTACAAGTTCCTTAGGAGGACTGTCAGGTTATCAGGACATGGTAGTTAGAGCCTAGGCTGGATAAGCTATTACAGCTCCTTAAATAAGGGGAGAATACTTGGTGGGGAAAACCATTACCCAAGGAATGCAATGACAAAAGAGCACATTATTCCAGGGACATTTCACAGGATCATAAAAATCTTGGCTTCTATTCATCCAGGGCCTTTAAGCATCTGTGAGATCCAACTGCATTCAAGTGCCTAGAGAACAAGTGTTTTTTTAGTGTTACATTAGGTTTTGTAACTCTAGCATGTAAAACTACATGATATTAATTAAAAAAAAAAAAAAAAAAAGATGAAAAAAAGAAAAAAGAGGTTGTATTTCTTTTTATTAAGGTAGAGAAATGTATTCCCCTGTAACTGACAGAATTATCAGGGACTTTGTGCAAATACTGTCTGGCTTCAGAGAAAAAACTGTTTGGATGCATAGTTTTCTGCTTTTCAGTCACAATGAAAATATTGATGTGTTTGCTTTAATTACATTTTTTTTAATCTTTTAAAAGTTGAGGCTGATTATACATGGGAAAAACTGATCTTGAATTTAAATGCTCCTCTTTCTAATGTAAGCATTACCTGGTCTTGGAAACACTTGAGTTACAGATGCCTTTTTTGCCAATTACTCCAAATTTGAAAGGCAGGATTTGATAATGGTTTAGTTTTATGGTCAATGACACCTCCTTTTACTGTGAAGTCTAGAGAAATTAATGTGTGGTGGGGTTTTTATTCACATTTTGATAATTAGAATGGATTTCATGATGTCAAACCAGAAGACAAGAATGTATGCCTGTACATGCCACATTTCTTCCTTATTCAGCCTTTAAGAGCTTGCTTTAAAAATCTTATAGTTCTGTCACAGTTTCTTCAAAGTGGGAGAAGGGTAAGCAAGGTATGAACTTACAGTATTTACATTTGAACACTAAGCAATTTCTGAAGAGTGTGGTAGGAACTAGCTATTGCAAGAGCTATTATTTAGTTTAATTGATCCCAGCTGGGCTTGGAAGAGATTCCAGCCAAAAGCATGCAAATGCTTGCCAAGAGCCTGTCATATTTGATAGCTCACACTGCTATGAACTTGGCTAAGAGAGGTCAGTCACATAGCAGAAACTAAGCTCTCTTCCACTGTATCCAGGCTAGCTTAAAAATGCAGATATGTTGCCAACTGACTAGCAAGCCTTTCTCCTTTTAACCTTGGTTTAAGAGGCCCCTGGTTTCTTGGAAGTGGGGGAGTGCCGCACTGTGAAGCAACGGGAAGATGTTCCACACATGGAGCGATGGGCAGACACAGCTGCTCTAGGATCCTCTGGGCATCTGTTTTCATTAAAACTTCACTTGTGCATTTGACCTATCAGCTGGATTCGGCACGTCACTGGTAAAGGTACACAGTGTATGTAACACGACTAATTAATCAACCTCACTTTAAGAATCTCCCTTCTGTTAGCAATACATTCTTCTTCTTTTTTAGGTACCTCCCCCTCAGGCTTTTGTTAACTTTGTTAAAGATTAGAAAAGTTTGTGTAACATAATTTAGGACAAACCATCACAACAAATATACCATATTTATTACAGAAGCAGGTGCATTAAATCTGCTGAATTTCCCATTGATTTCCTTCCTTGATAGCTACCTGAATAAGTTAGAATAGAACCATAGTTTTAAGGAAATACAAAACATCTCATTAGGGACAATTAAGTTTCTAATCAACTATGCCTTCTCAGCTCATGTAGTGGGTATAATTATTTACATTATTTGAAAGAGCTAGGCAGGAACCTCTTTCCTTCTTGAGATTAATACACTAGGTTTCCTTTGTCTGTTTTCTTTGTTGGACCATAACCACTGTGGTGGAACTCTCTCAGACTCTCCAGAGAAGTAGTTCCACTTTGCCTAAATAATTAAATATTCCTTGGACCAGAGGACTGGAACCTCTACAAAGGGCTTATTTTTTCCCTTCTTCTTTATGCTTTGTTTCCCTCTTACCTGGTGAATATTTAATTACAAAGTGGAAAAGTGAAACAGAAGAAATGAAGTCAGGGAAGATCCTCTAGATCAGGAGAACTGGCTTTTGAACAACATTGTCCCACTGGAGTGAAACAAATTTATCCTTCCATAGCTGAAGATCTGGCTCATTTAGTCCAAAGCACTGTCATTCTGCTTTTCAGAATAAAGATTTCCGAGGAGCACTCTTATGGGGAAAATTAAACAGCTACTACAAACATAATCACTAAACTTACATGGGTTCATTATTATTAAATTTGGCAAGTAAGATATAGAAATGGACACAGTGTAACAACGTGAGGGTTTTACATATTGTAGGGAATAAGTAAATAAATCATTTACGCCACTGACTGGTTGCAGTCAAAGCTTGCTGCTATCTGAAGTGCTTACTGAAATAAAAATAAGCTGTAAATCTTTGCCCAGATCCTGTGAACATAAATATGTAGCATCTTTGTTATTTTTAGAATTGCCCTCACCAGAGTGGTAATCTGGGCAGTTGTAGGGAATTCATTGTCTTCTCTTGGTTGTATTCAGAATCCGCTGAGGATTCATTGTGACATGATATGACGCTGTTCCTAGTGCTGTTAAATAATGTATTAAGAGCACTATGGATCAAAGGAGAGTGAATGGCAGGATATGTGCTTGATGCTGTGCACACAGAATGAGGAGACAGCAAAAGCAGAAGTAAGAAAAAGCAAACAAGTGAGCACTCTAGTATTAAAGCACTGTAGAATCAGATTTGTAAAAAACAAAAAGTTATGTTCATAAACTCTATGGACATTTGACTCATTTAATAGCTCAAGGTTCTGAAAACTTCTTTTTCATACTCTCCACAT
Organism: Megaceryle maxima; assembly: GCA_024605025.1. Classification (NCBI taxonomy): domain Eukaryota; kingdom Metazoa; phylum Chordata; class Aves; order Coraciiformes; family Cerylidae; genus Megaceryle; species Megaceryle maxima. The sequence goes on along the minus strand of JANHGN010000551.1, from coordinate 82,867 downwards.
TCAGACATTAAAACCATGGACATTTCTGACAATGTTAGCAAAATGTTATACTAACTTTACACCAGCTACATAGCATAACCCTCTTGCCAACCTCCTTACCTTGCAATCCAGGTGTTAATTTTACAGTGAAAACATAAATGGTCATAATCACCTTACAGCATCTGCTTAACAGTTAAGTAGAGGGAACATATTCCAAAGAGGAATTATGGTCTGGACACAGACAAAAATCAGTAATGGCTTTATTGGGAACTTTTGTTGTCTAAGCTGTAAGAAACACTGGGAGGGAAACACTTTTAGACCAAAGTTCAAAACAGAATAATTTTGGCAGTCAGGTACTAGAAATTGATATTTAGATACCAGATGTAGGTGTTTATATTTGAATAGAGTTCCACCTATACACAGTACAATAGCTCTTTTGAGTTGGTCAAGTGTAAAAGGGTGACCCATCATAATGAAGAGAGGAAAAGCAAGGGCTGACCTAAGTCTTGTACTAAAATGGTATGATGGGTTTGGCTGGGCAGAATCAGGTAGAGATACAACATTGATATTCTCTCATACATTATATGGCTTGCAATTCTGCCTAATTCAGTCTAGTTCAAGTTTTCAATAATCTAGGTTCCTGAGCATTTGCCCATGTCTGTAGTTTTCTGGGAAGAGGCAGAGAATGAAAAGTGATGCAGATTCATTTCAGGCACATGAGCAGAAGCCTGTGATTTTTTGTGACATTTTTGTGTGGTGTTAATGGTAGGAATTCAGTGGGCTAGCATCCTGCTGGCGTTAGCAACAATCACAGTTGCTTTAGGCTGCACCAGTAGCTTGTACCACCTTCTCTCAGACACCAAGTAAAAAAGTAAGCATACTGTAGATACTTGTCACCACATCCTGTTTAACTTGGGCAGCCCTCTGTTGGCATTTCTGTCCTTGGCTCACAGTCTTTGTTGTAGGCAGGATGATTGCAACTGTTTTGGTGATGAAGGTATTCTCATGTAGGGAGTACATTTCATGACTTACAGTGTTTAACACTAAGAGAAGCTGAAGTTTGTAATAATACTACTTTCTGGACAAAAAAAAAAAAAAAGTAGTTTTTTTGAACAAAAATTGACATCTTTGGAAAGCTCAGTTAACTAAGACCTTGCTCTAGCTTTCAATAAAAATCTGGAGAATGTAAATTCTCTTCCAGTTTCTCCTTTAGTTTTGAATCTTCTTACTGAAACATCCTTTGAAAATGGATTCTTTTTATCAAGAATGATATTTTGGAAATCAATTAAATAAAACCTCATTCTTCCTGTTTGAAAAAATTGACATTAAAGCAATATTATAGAACAGAAATACTGATGATGTAAAAAAATATATAGAATACAGTGCATAGAACTAATACTTTGAACAAACATATATATCTTCTGAATAACACCGATTAAAGTATGGTAATTAATAGAAACGAAATATCATGTTTAACTCTTCTACTCTATATATGTTACTAAATTTTTGTGTATTCCTCAGTGCTTAGAAAGTTATGCAGTAAAGGCTGAAAATATTGTCACAGTGCAGTAGAACCAGAATTACAGGTTGTTGATTCCAACCCTTGAAAAAGTCCCAAGAAAAAACTGTCTGTACCTAGACCTGCACTGATATCAAGGATGACACCTTTTTACTTTAGTGACATCAGGACTGTGTTCAGAGTAAATACTGTGAAATGTTAAACATATAGGTCATAGACCCATAGAAATGTCTAGGTTGGAAGGCGAAGAGGGACCCGATGGGAGGCCGGCCGAGTACCGACAATCACACCATTATGGTTACATGCCGAACTCTTTATTCTGACTATGTCACTTGCTTATATAGTGATTACAATCTGATTACACGTATATCAACTACTTTCATTGGCGTTTGGCTACAAGCATACAAATCAAGCTCTAGATTAGTTGGTTATCTGCCTTTGGGATACATATTCTGTATACACCTCCGCTGTGGTTAGTGTACGTGCTGTACGTGCTGCTCTTGCTCTGCTCCACAGCTTTGCTCAGGGTCGACTTCTTTCTTTTCTGCTCTCCAATATAACTTTAAAGAGACCCAGTACTTATGCTAACTGAGGCTTAGCCAGACCTAAAATGGGGTTGTCCAATCCCTCAAAAGTCACCATATGCCCTTGTTCCATAAGGAATTCCTCTACAGGAAGGGACCTCTAGAGGTTATCTAGTCCAAACCCCCTGCTGAGAGCAGGGACATCCTCAACTAGAGCAGGTTTCTCAGAACCTCATCAAGTCTCACCTTGAATGTCTCCAGGGATGGGGCCTCAACTACCTCCCTGGGCAATTTGTTCCAGTGTTCTACCACCCTCATGGTAAAGAACTTCCTCCTCATTTCTAATCTAAATCCACTCTTTTCTAATTTAAAACCATTGTCCCTCATCCTTTCACTACAGGCCTTTGTAAACAGGCCCTTTCCAGTCTTTTTATAAGCTACCTTCAGGTCCTGGAAGGTGGCTATTAGGTGTCCCCTGAGCCTTCTCTTCTCAAGGCTGAACAATCTCAGCTCCCTCAACCTGTCTTCTAGTTCTCTAGAAACAATATCAAACTTCAACTAAATGTGCTTCACTTAGAAATGACTGTACATGGGCTTTCATGGATGGTGAGGAAACTAGCTAGTGTGGTGACTGTCTTAATAGTGCAAGGAAGAGTTCAAAGAGGCTTTTGTGTTATACATGGCAATTATGGGCTTACACAAATGAGTAAAATGATCAATAAATAGCAAATCAATTCTCATTCAAATGGGTAGTCGATTAAAGCTACTGGTGAAGATCCATTCCAGGAGGTATACTGCTTTGGGAGAATAATGTATCTTTTCCATTAAGGTTAGTTACAGAAGGGAGAACACGCTATTCTTGACCTTTATTTTAAATTATTCTTCATATGTCAATCCTTTTTTTTGCTGTAGTCTCTGCATAACAAAGCAAGGACTCATTAAGACTTAATGTGTAAATCTAGTGTACTGCTTAATGGGAAAGGAATAATGTTTTTCTCAAGTATTCTGTATATTTTACAAAGTAAGACCATGTTATAATTTTGTCTTTAAAAAGGAAGCAACAAAAGAAAATGTCCCTCAGACAGCTATACATAAAACAACATATAGCTTTCATCTTCAGGATGCCAGTGAAGTGCAGGTGTGACAACAGAAGAGAGCTGCAGAAGAAACTCATAAACTGTAGCTGCCTGAGGCAGGTACAGGCATGGGAGGAAGGTAAAGCCCTATGACCAGCAGCGCTGATACACTGAGTGAGAGTTGCTAGAAGTCAAGGCAAAGGCTCTGTGCACATGTAGTGTTTTATATATGCTGGAATCAGTGACATGCTTAATTCTTTAACATGGCATCCATGGAAAGGAGAAGTCATTTGATGATATACACAAAAATTGTAACAATTACTTTACATCTTAGAAGGGTTTTTACACCTTGCATAACTCCTCAGGGAAAAAGGTTGTGCATAGTGTGAATGTGGAGAGCAAAACTTATGTCCATCCTAAGTTGCTGGAGAACTACCCTGTCCATTGATTCATACTTTAGCTATTACTCCACCTCTACCACAGAAGACCATCTTCTTTTTATTCATATAGCCCTGTCCTTGAATGATAAATATCAGTTTTCCTTCTTTTGTCTTACTTCATTGGTCACTGTTAATCACTAACAGTATGTAATTAAAGCAGACCATCTTGCATGGGTAGTCTGCTGTAAAATCATAGTTTACACTGCATTAAAAGCAGTAATGTAGTCCGACAAAGGATTAAACTGACTTTATTGATCATAGTCTGACCTTCTGTTTTATATAGACAACACCAGTGTTGTTAATTATGGATTAATATTCATTTTTCTGTATTCCCTTCTCTCAGCTCCAGGGCAATAGTTTGAAGTAATAAGGAGGGGTTCTCTTTACTACTGCTTGTCACTTTCTAGTTTCTGCTTTCCTGTCTTTGTATTATTTCTTTCGTTTGTTGGTTTTGTTTTGTTTTTTTCTCCTGCCATTCACTTTTTTCCTCTTCCAATGGCACCTGAAAAACATTGATTTTCAATAATGCTAATCATTTTAATGATTGATATTTGAATAGTATGTATTCTTCCTTTTATTTCAGAGACTGACTGTTGAAAATCATGAAAAAAGAACAGAGTTGCATAAGAAGTTATCTACCACTGGTTTAATATTAGTCTACCAGGTGAACAAAAACCTTAATCTGAATTTTCAGTCTGGGATTTTATATTTCTCTGGTATCTTTCCAATGAAATTGTATCCTTTTTCCATTCTGTAGCCTTCAGATCAGTCTTTGTAACTTCTAAGTGGCAGATAAAGGAAATCCTTATTGCTTCAGAGAGCTCTTCCTATTCATAAGGACCTTCCATATAGTTTCCTAAAGATACAAGCTGACAAGGCCACTTGCCTATGAAATGCCACTGAAGGTGTTTTCAGAACTGGAATTATGAATCCTGTTTCCAACTAGCCATTGTTTGTGTCTTGCTTGAGGTGCTAAGGGTTATTAACAGAGACCTTCCCCAAAGCACAGCTTTGAAGCCTAAAGGAAGAATAATGGCCTATGCCATGTGAATTCTACTCAAAAGTCTGAAGGATAAATATCTATTTTTAATAGGATCTTCATCTAAAAAGTTCAAAATGAAAAGGTCAAATATGAGAAGGCACTAGCCTTATGTAATGTAAGAACAGAATAATTTTAATACCTATAATAATTAAATGAACAAATTCAGCTATATTAAATTATATTTTCTGGTATAAACTATTATGAACTTCAGATATATTGCTATTAAATAGGGATGTTCTTCACTGTTCAGGTGTGAACATTTAGATAGTGCTAAATTCCAGGCACATAGAAAAGCTAATTTTAAATTATATTTTTTTTACTTTAATGATAATACATTCTGAATCAACTCACTGTTCAAGTTCTGAAATGGTTTGTAAAGTCTTGCTTGATTCTTGAGTACTTCCAGGCACTTGAAAATACATGGTTCTAAAAAGTCCCTAGCTCCAGTTTCTGAAGCCCACAAGTTAACTTCAGTTTTGTTAATTTAGTAATAAGATTTTGTAAGAACTGCAGTTTCATTTGACAGAACAGTTTACAGCTTTATTGATAAATCGCACATTAGAATTCTAATAGCTTCTGGTTTTATGGAAAATGGTAATAAAAATAGGGTTTATTTGACCCTGACTTTTTCTTGACTTTGACTTCAGGTGAAAATTGGAAGATCCTAGTATTGTTGAAAATCAGAGTTATCTGGCCTCCACTAATATTTAATATCAGTTAAAACTGCTTTTAGGATGATAAACAGTCCACAGTTGCAATGGATATTTTGGTTCATTGGATGTAAAGAGAAGTAAGCTTAGTGTTCTGCACACTTGCTGTCATCTGTGGCTCCCCAAAGGCTGTAGTAGCCATAGGGGTCAATTGGAGGACTAATTTTTTCTGATCATCTCTTCTGATGCTCTGTACTCTACATCAAGGAACTGTATCAGCTCCTCCTATCAGTTGATCTCACAACTACCTGGAGTACATGAAGGTTTACTTAAAATTTGGGCCTTCTAATTTCAAGACTAAGCATCTTAATTGTGTATACATCTATTTATTTCCATTTTCTTTTTATAAAGAAAACTTTTTTCCCCTGCTAAATACTGGACAATGTTGATTTCAAGTATTGAGTTAAATCTTTTGTTTGTTTGTTTGTATGTACTAGAGTTTTCCTTTCAAGCTCTCTATGTATCATAAAACTAATTGCACATTTCATTTAGTGCTTAGATTCCTCTAGCAATCAGAAATTTTTTCAAACAACTTATTTTTTTCTGTTGCTGGATAAGATGGAAAACCTGATACTCTCTTTTGCAACAGCACCAGGCTGCAGTACAGCAAAACCTGAAAAGCACTGCCAAGTCTTCCAGCTGTACTTTCCCACTTTAGTTTTACTGATCCTCCTTTCTGCTCCTTCACGTCTCAGATAACTAGTGATGTTTCTGAACACTTCTTTTATCAGAAGAGATAATCTCTGTATGTCAGCTTTGTAGCTTTCTATTTAATCCAAGACACGTTCACCTCAAATAGAAATAAACACAAATTTTGTAGTACGCTTTGTCCACACCAACTGACAGAACTTTTTTGATAGGTATGATACCACAGCAGACGAACAGTGTTACTACCAGAGCTTTTCTTAATTCTTTTTTTTACTCCATCTCCTGACATTTTAGTTCACATTTAATATTTGTGTCCTTAGAATACAATGCATATCTCAGATTCTTGTACAATGTGTCTAATATTCCTTATTCACAAAGGAAAAATAGCTTTATACTGCTCAACAGCAGTCTGTGGGAGACTTTTCAGCTGCTGGTGATCCACCAGCTGATCATCAGTTCTGCAGCTTTTATGGTTCTGAGGATATTAGAGAGGTTGAATATGAAATGAGAGGAGGAAGCTAAATGGTGCTGGTGAGCCAGCCCTACTTAGGAGTGGACTGTCTGTCCAGCAGGATGGTGGGGATATGTGGGACATCCCTGCTGCCACCTGCTCACAGTGACCCATCCCCAAAGCTCCTGACATGGGTATCATGGTCTCTGGCCATAAACAGCTCTGGGATGGGCTCCTTAAGCCGTTCAAGAGACCATTACGAAAGCAAAGAGAGAATCTCCATTAAAGAAGTTCAGGTGAATGTTCCTGTTGTCTAGGAGCAGAAAACAAGTTTTCCAAAAATCTTTGGATGCTTTTACCTTAGTAAAGTTCTGAAGTTTCCAGTTTCAATTTTAAGTGCAAAGCAAATATCCACTCAGAACAGTAAATGTTTATTTATTAAGATTAAGCTGATTGCAATTATAAGGAAGTCAATACTGTTTTTAAAAAATACAGACTGCTAATTTCCACCTGTGTCTAATTCAGCTGTGTGCCAGATGCCTGGGTTTCATCACCTACATGTTTCCAGGATGTTTGTCAGAAGGCAAATAAAAAATAATTTTAAATACTTTATAAAAACAACAGGTGTTTGGGATTTTTTTCATTTATGTTTATTACACTACTGCAGGATAAATAAAAAGAGATTGGTGAGAGAAGAGTATGGACAGCAAGCAGGGAAAAAAGAGACAACGTTTTTGTGAATTTTATTATCACATCAACTTTAAAGTTAGTAAGAGTTTCAGTCATGTCTATAAATACTTAATGACATAAAAAAATTAATAAGTACATCATATGTGACTTTTACAGTTTTTTCTTTAGTCAGACTTGGATTGGTAATTTAATAATAAAGACACGAAATCTATTTGCACTTTATGACGCATTTTTTTGTATAATTTTATTATCTGTTGTTACTGTTAACATGCCATGTATGCTTAATGATGTAAATTGTCTTACCCTCCTGTCTGGAAAGTCAAATGCCAATTTTTCTTCCACAAGGTATCAAGTGTGGCTTTTGTAACCGTTATTCTCACAGATGATAAAAAGAAGCATGGAAGGCTTTGCTAGAAGATATTCCAGTGTTTGTTATCATACTGGAAATATGATGTGACTGCAGTCCTCCAAAATATTTTGACCTAATAGATGGGAAAAGAATAGAGAGACATACAGGGAAAGAGGCCACACAACTCATCCCTCCTCCTTTGGTGCAGAAATAAAATGCAGGATAGGTGGTGACCATCTGGTGTTCAGATATCTTTGCTCCTGGCTATTGTCTGCATATGTTTCCTCCTAATGGGACATTTTCCCCTGCATGTAATAGAGCTTTTCAGAGGGCAGCTGCAAAGGTATGTGTAGAAAAACTGGCAAGAATTTAGTCAAAAGCTTAAAAAATTGTTCACCACCTCTTACAGCAACTGATATTCTACATATGCATGAAGGAAAGAGAAAATCTTACCAGAAATGTGTGATTTTCATATGACAAGAAGCATAGGAGTAGACACATTGAACGTGGTTATACTGTATAGTTTTGTCTATCTTGAATTTGGAGTTTATTTCATTACATGACTTGCAGGTTTAGTATTACCTGGCATTTTTATAATTTTTCTCTGCAGAATCAGATGAAAAACTTTTGGTTTATAATCCAAGCGCATCTGCAGCTTGATTGTGTTAGAAATATTTACTCTCCTTGAGGTTTAAATCAACAACCCCTTTCCCCCAGTGCAATGATTCAACATAAAACCCTGGCAGAAATGCTGTATTTGGATTTCTTCTCTGTCTACACAGAGTTTTATTCTATCAGTTGTAACAACAGATCCACAATCAGAGTATGTTAGGCAACAAAAATACAGTGAGGAGTCTTGTTATCATTTAGCATATACACAAATTATAAAGATAGTTCCTACTTTATATTGATTATAATATAGGCTTCCAGGGTGACAGAATTGCCCCTGTGTCTTGTTTTCACAATAGTGCACTGTCTGACACTGTATTTGTACTGTCTTCCCTGGTCATGACTCAGGGAAAGTTTGAGTTCGGAGAACAAGTTTGAGCTGGAGCACAAGAGGTTCCACCTTAACATGAGGATGAACTTCTTTACTCTAAGGGTCATAGAGCACTGGAATGGGCTCCCCAGAGAGGTTGTGGAGTCTCCTTCTCTGGAGATTTTCAAAACCTGCCTGGATGTGTTCCTCTGTGACCTGTGCTAGATTGTATGGTCCTGCTCTGGCAGGGGGGTTGGACTCAAAGATCTCCAAGGTCCCTTCCAACCCCTGACACCCTGTAACAAGTTGTGCTGTGTTGGTAGGTGACTGAGTTTAGTTACACAACAATTTGTGCAATTTGGTCACTACAAGTCTGAGTTGCCTTGCTAGAAGAGTAACTCATTGCAGCATTAAGCCAAAGATCAAGACAATGTGTCAATGTGGAAAATGAGGACTGAAGGATGAGCTTGAGCTTAGCTCATGTCTGTGCACTTCTTCTTGAAGTGTGACAGTATCCTAAAGAAGAGGTAAAAGTACAAAATACTCAAAAATCAGAAAATAACACGCCATTAACAGCTATAGAGCAATACACGTTGATGTACAGTATTAAAAATACAAATGGTTTCACTCTGCTAAGAAACAGGACCTCTATTTTTTATCAGAATAAAAGAGAGATACTCAAGATCCAGATGACTTTATTCCAAGGCATTTTAACATTTCAAGAGAGTACTTACTCATTTTGTACAAAACTTTCCAAAGAAACTTGTATCTGATAGAAAGAGGAAATAAAAAACCCTTCATTGTAGAGCCAAATTGTCCGTTTGTTTTACCATCTTACCTTATAGAAGAATGCATGGCTTTGGGAAACCCAGTTTAGAAAAATCTTACTATTGCTTTGGTTTGTTGTTACTGAAGATTGCAGAGTATTATGAGCTTTTGTATGATTTAATTTACAATAAGAAAAGAGAATTTTCAATAGTGCAAACTTTTAGTTTAATACTGATAGTACTAAACTTCTGAAACAAGAAGTAAAACAGCTTTCTGATGACACTGGCACTACCATCATATTCAGGCATCTGAGGGGCAGTTGAAGATGTATTTGAGTCTCTTCTACCTTAAATAAATGTTTTAGCTTTCACCAGCTTCTTCCAAGTTCACTATTCATGTAGACCATCAGCAATACAGTTTAGAATTCCTAGTCTGCTTTGGAGTTCAATGCTGTCAGGTAGTGCTCTTGCCGAAGAGACCAGCTCCAGTGAAAATAAGTCCTCACTGGTGAAGGGGATCGTGGTAAAAAAAGCTCTACAGGGAGCATTTTTGGGGGACTTTTTGTGGCTTTTTTGAAGCTGGGAAAGCGGCTTGTCTGTATCCGGGGCCGGCAGCTCGTGGGCGGGCTGCTGACGTGTCGTAGGCAGTGCAGCAGCACCAGCACCTCATCCGAACGAGGCGTTAACAGCGACCGCACCCGCACACTATAAGAAGCCTCCGGGAGGGCAGTGATGTGTCGCTCCCGTCCGAGCTCAGGGCAAGCAAATGGCACGTAAGTGTCCCGTGGACGGTTTTCCAGGATGATGAAAAAAATTTACCTGCTTGGTCAAAGAAAAATGGTCTCCTGGCAGAAGAAGACCATGCTTCTTTCACCAAGCAAAATGGATGTGGGAAACCAGACAGAGCTCCCACAGAAGAACGTGACTGTGAAGATGGCAGGCTGCTGTGGGTGGGGTGTGAGCAGGAAGATGATCTGTTCAGCTGAGTGGTGTAGCTGTAAGATGAGGTTGAAAGTGTGCAAGCTGACGTTGAAAGGCTTAGGAGCATTAGGGAGGCTGAAATAACGATCGACTGGTGGAGACAGGCTCTGTCCTCCCTGCAATGGAAATGGTGAGAGAGCCAAGGATCAAGGGACCCCTGTATCCTGCCCCTCTCAGGTGGAATACAGAAGCCTCAATGAGGGGGGTGAGTAGAGGCAAGTTCATGGATGTGGCAGAGGGTGAGCACCCTCCTTGCCTGCCATCCCTTCCCAGGTGCCTCTAGGAAATAGATATGAGGCCCTGCTGGCATGTGGACAGTCCAATGAGGATGTGGATGGTGGCCAACCTATACCAGAGGTCTTATCATGGTCAGATAAGCTGTCCAAACATATAACAGCATCTTCCACAAGAAAGAAGAGAAGGGTTCTAGTTGTAGGAGACCTGCTCCTATAGGGAACAGAAAGCCCAATATGCAGAGCTGACCCTCATCATAGGAAAGTCTGTATTCTGCCTGGAGCCTGAATCAGGGATATCACCAGGAGACTCCCCAGCCTGGTGTGGTTGTCAGACCATAACCCACTACTTATCTTCCAAACAGGTGGGGAGGAAGCTGAATCCTGCAGTCTGAGGGGAATGAAGAGGGACTTGAAGGCATTGGGATGGGTGGTAAAAGAGTCTGGGGTGCAAGTTATTTCCTCTTCCTTCCTTCTATTGGCAGGTGGGACATGACATGGGACAGAATAGAAGGATCCAATCTATGAATGCCTGGCTCTGAGACTGGTGCTACAAGCAGGGCTTTGGGTTCCTTGATAATGGCTGGTTTTATAAGACACCAGACCTGATAGTAATACATGGTAAAGGCTTGTCTCAAAGGTGGAAAGGGGTTCTAGGACAAGAGCTCATTCACAGGAGTTTAAACTAGATTCAAAGGGTGATGAGGTTGTAGCTGGGTTTGCACCAGTGCGGCAGTGTTCTGGTATTGATGAAGACCAGAAGACCTCCCACCCACCGAGGGTCAAATCAGCAGGCTCAGCTTGCTCCCTGCAATGCTTGCACACCAGTGCACGCAGCATGGGGAATGAACAAGAGGAGTTAGAAACCTGTGTGTAGTCAGGGTGTTATGATCTGGTGGCAATTAGAGGCATGGTGGGACAGATCACATGACTGGAATGTGGTCATGGATGGCTATGTCCTTTTTAGGAAAGACAGGCCACTAAGGCGAGGTGGTGGAGTTGCTCTTTACATGAGAGAAGAACTAGAATGTATTGACTTCTGTCCAGAGGTGGATGAGGAGAGAGCTGAGAGTTTGTGGGTGTGAAATAAGGGGCAGGCTGGCATAGGTGATACTGTTGTGGGTGTCTATTACAGGCCACCTGATTAGGCTGAGGAAGTTGATGAGGCCTTCTGCAGGCAGCTGATACTAGTCTCGCAATTACAGGCCCTGGTTCTCATAGAGGATTTTAGCTACCCAGATATTTGCCGCAAGGTCTCCTCAGCCAGCCTGAGTCACAGTCCAGGAGGTTCCTCCACTGCATTGATAAATTCTTGATGTAAATGGTGGATGAGCCAACTAGAAAAGGGATGCTGCTGGATCTTATATTCACTAATAAGGAGGGTCTGGTTGAAGTAGTGGAAGTTGAGGGCAGACTTGGCTGCAGTGACCACGAGATGGTGGAGTTCAGGATCTTGTGTGGCAGGAACAGTATACCAAGCAGAATCACAACCCTGGACTTCGGCAGGGCCAACTTAGGCCTTTTCAAGCAATTACTAGGGGAAACCCTGTGGGACAGGGTACTAGAAGGTAAAGGGGTTCAAGATAGTTGGTTAACATTCAAGGACCACTTCTTCCAAGATCAAGATCAGAACATCACAACAGGTAGGAAATCAAGAAAGGGAGCGAGGAGACCCACATGGTTAAGCAGAGAACTGCTGGGCAAACTCAAGTGGAAGAAGAGAGTCTACAGATCGTGGCAGGAGGGTCTGGCCACTTCTGAAGAATATAAGACTGTTGTCAGGGGATGCAGGGAGGCAACCAGGAAAGCTAAGGCCTCCTTGGAGTTAAACCTTGCAAGAGAGGTCAAGGACAACAGAAGGGGCTTCTTCAAATACATTTCAGTTAAAACTAACACTAGAGGCAATGTAGGCCCACTGCTGAATGAGGTGGGTGCCCTGGTAACAGAGGATACAAAGAAGGAAGAGTTGACGAATGCCTTCTTTGCTCTATCTATGATGCTGGAGGCTGTCCTCAGGAGCCCTAGAGGAAGTCAGGATAAAGGAGGAGTTTGCCTCAGTTGATGATGACTGGGTTAGGGACCAGTTAAGCAATCTGGACATCCATGGGTCCTGATGGGATGCACCCACAGATGCTGAAGGAGCTGGTGGAGGTCATTGCTAGGCCACTATCCATCATCTTTGGTAAGTTGTGGGGAACAGGAGAGGTGCCTGAGGACTGGAAGAAAGCAAATGTTACTTCAGTCTTCAAAAAGGGTAAGGAGGAGGACAACCCAGGTAACTATAGACCAGTCAGCCTCACCTCCATCCCTGGAAAGGTGGTGGAACAACTTATCCTTGTCTCTGTCTCTAAGCGTATCAAGGGTAAGAGGGTCATTAGGAGCAATCAGCATGGTTTTACCAAAGGGAAGTCATGTTTGACCAACCTTATAGCCTTTTATGAGGATATAACCAGGTGGGTAGATGATGGTAGAGCAGTGGATGTGATTTATCTTGATTTCAGTAAAGCATTTGACACAGTCTCCCACAGCATCCTTGCAGTTAAACTGAGGAAGTGTGGTCTGTATGATTGGGTAGTGAGGTTGATTGTGAACTGGTTGAAGGATAGAAGTCAGAGTTGTAGTCAGTGGGACAGAGTCTAGTTGAAGGCCTTTATCTAGTAGAGTCCCTCAAGGGTCAGTACTGAGACCAGTACTAGTCAATATATTCATCAACGACCTGCATGAGGGATCAGAGTGGTCAGCAAGTTTGCTGATGATACAAAACTGGGAGGAGTGGCTGACACACAGGAAGGCTGTGCTGTCATCCAGAGAGTCCTGGACAGGCTGGAGAGTTGAGCAAGGAGAAATCTGATGAAGTATAACAAGGGCAAGTGTAGAGTCTTGCATCTGGAAAGAACTGCAGGTACCAGAATAGGTTGGGGACTGACCTGTTGGAAATGAGTGAAAGGGAAAGAGACCTGGGGATCCTGGTGGACAGCAGGATGACCATGTGCCCTTGTGGCCAAGAAGGCCAATGGCATCCTGGGGTGTATTAGAAGGGGTGTGGTTAGTAGGTTGAGAGAAGTTCTCCTTCCCCTCTACTCTGCTCTGGTGAGGCTGCATCTGGAATATTGTGTCTGGTTCTGGGCCCCTCAGGTCAAGAAGGATGGGGAACTGCTCTAAAGAGTCCAGCACAGAGTCACAAAGATGATTAAGGAAGTGGAACATCTCCCTTATGAGGAAAGGCTGAAGGAGCTGGCTCTCTAGCTTGGAGGAGACTGAGGGGTGACCTCATTAATGTTTATAAATATGTAAAAGGTGAGTGTCAGGAGGATGGAACCAGGCTCTTCTCAGTGACATCCAATGACAGGACAAGGGGCAACAGGTGCAAGGTGGAACATAGGAGGTTCCCTGTAAATATAAGGAGAAGCTTTTTCACAGTGCAGGTAACAGAACACTGGAACAAGCTGCTGTGGGAAGTTGTGTGTCTCCTTCTCTGGAGATATTCAAAACCCACCTGGACACATTCCTCTGTGATCTGATCTAGGTGATCCTGCTCTGGCAGGGGGGTTGGACTAGGTAATCTTTCAAGGTCCCTTCCAACCCCCAAAATTTTGTGATTCTCTAATGAGAATAGAGTTTTTAAAAAGTGTAAAACTGGTACAAAGAAAAGCACATGTAATGAAAAGAAAGTAATTTGTTGAGCCATACATTTGTGTCCTTGCATAGAATAAATGACGCCAGACATTAGTAAATGAGTGTAATCAAAAGACTACAGATTAATAGGCAGAAATAATATAAGTATAAACAGATAGCTAGACTACACTCTGGATGAGACAACAGCCAGTGCTCCCAGTTCAGCTGTTGTATGGGCTGTCATATGTGACCGTGAGGTTACTGTTATCACTGACAATAATGAAAATGACCTCTTACCTGTGTACTGAAGGAAATTGTTTTATTATGCACAGCATGCAGAAGATGCCCTGAAAACTCCGGCTGGCAGACAGATATAAACCAGCTTTAAAGTTGTTCTAACTTGTGGAAGAGAATCAGTTTTACACAGTCATAAGCATATGGAGAAAATAAGAGCTGCAAAAAGCTGTATTTCTTTTTCTCTGAGGACAGTACGTAAGGGAATGTTTGGCCAGTTTGACAAATCACTGTCTAGGGTTTAAATTAGGGATATTATGTAAATAGACATTTGCTTCATATTCCTTGTCCCCTCAAATTAAATTTGAACTCAACCTTCCATTTTTGACCAATTTTCATTCAGGTCTTATAAAGAGAAATTTTCTGTGAGAATGAACCTCTATTTCTCTGTCATAAATCTTGGAACATAATTTAGCTTTCAAAGTTATTAAGCTTTAAAAAGTTTGAGGCACCATGTTAGGTTAACAAGTATACATGCATGTGGAAAATGCATATGTATGCAAAAGCATTTACCCCACTAACTCTTCTGTGGCTTCTGTGTATCTGAAGGACTGTATTCATTAGAATGTCTGCTACTGTATTTGTTTCCTTACATTCAGATGTTTTTAAAGAAATGTTAATTTTTTTCAAATTACTGTGATTACTCTGGGTTTTATACTTGATTATTTTCAAAGCAAGATAGCTGCTCAAACTTGCATGTTACAAAAGTGATGAAATTGTCATGGCAAGAATATCACATTGATGCAGAGAGAGAATGACATTATCTCTCTCAAGCAAATGCTATTTGAACATAATGCAGTACATGAATACTTATGAGTCATTATTCATTGTTGGAAGCCTCACCAAAGGACTTAGTACCACTTAATGCTTCCATACAAACAGTTACAGTATTACATCAAAGAAGGAAACAATCCTCACCTCCAGCCTAAACTGAAGGCTACTGGCTACTACTGACTTGACATATATCACAGAATTACTGAGGCTGCAATAGACCTCCAAGATTATCAAGTCCAGACTAGGACCCAACACCGTGACATCAGCTAGATCGTGGCACTAAGCACCACATCCAATCTTTCCTTAAACATGTCCAGGGAGGGTGACTCCACCATGTCCCTAGGCAGTCCATTCCAATGTCTAATCACCCTTTCCATGAGGAAGTGCTTCCTAATATCCAACCTAAACCTCCCCTGGTGCAGCTTCAGGCCATGCCCTCTTGT
>JANHGN010000551.1:41469-67253 GCA_024605025.1 Megaceryle maxima | reverse complement strand
CCACTGGCTCATTTTTCAGCTCATAGGGACAGCCTGCTTCTGTGCCTTCATAATTTCATTCTTAAAGTAAGCCCAGCCTTCTCGGGCCCTTTTGCTTTTGAGGGCTGCTTCCCAAGTGACTCTCCGAACCAGCGTCCTGAGTAGACCAAAGTCAGCCCTTTGGAAATCCAAGGTAGAGGTTTTACTGATTGGCCCTCCTAACTTCACCACATATTGAAAATTCTATCATATCATGGTCACTGTGCCCCAGACGACCTCCAACCACCACATCTTCCACCAGCCCTTCTCTGTTCGAAAAGAGTAGGTCTAGGAAGGCACTACTCCTGGTGGTCTTGTTTACCAGCTGCAACAGGAAGTTGTCATCCACACATTCCAGAAACCTCCTGGACTGCCCCCTTTCTGCTGTGTTTTACTTCCAGCAAACATCTGGTAGGTTGAAGTTTCCCATGAGAATAAGGCTAGCGAACGTGATACGTCTCCAGGTTGTTAAAAGAATATCTCATCAGTGTCTTTGTCCTGGTTGGGTGGTCTGTAGAATACTCTTACCAGGATATCAGCCTCACTGGACTTCCCCCTTATCCATAGACTTTCTACCTTGGTGTGTCTAACATTGAATTCAAGACAGTCAAAACACTCCTTAACATATAATGCTACCCCTCCACCTCTCTTTTCTTGTTTATCCCTTCTAAAGAGCCTGTGGCCATCCACTGTGGCACTCCAACCATCCATGTTTCTATGATGGCAATTATATCATGGTTTCTCTGGAGCACAATAGCTTCTAACTCCTTCCATTTATTGCCCATGCTATGGGCATTGGCATACATGCACTTGATCTGAGGCACGGATATTGCCTCCAACACTGGTATTCCCCCACAAGGCTTATCTTTAGCAGTCCCAGGTTTGTCACCCTCCCCCTTTGATTCTAGTTTAAAGCCCTCTCAATAAGGGCTGCTAACTCCTGCAAGAAGATCATTTTCCTGTGCTTAGATAGGTGTACCCCATCTCCTGCCAGCAGGCTTGGTGTTGTGTATACTGAGCCATTGTCAAAGAACCCAAAGTTCTGTCAGTGGCACAAACCCTGGAGCCAGGTATTAATCTCTGAGATTCTCCAGCTTCTTCCCTCATCATTTTGTGTGCCTGGCAGGATGCACAAGAAGATTACTTGTGTTCCCGAGTCCTGGATTAGTCTCCCCAATGCCCTAAAATCATTCTTGATTCCCCTCAAACTTTTTGTTTTGATTTCCTCACTACCCACCTGAAAGATCAGTAATGGGTAGTAATCAGAGGGACCTATCAAGTTAGAGATCTTCTTTGTAAAATCTCTTACCCGGGCCCCAGGGAGACAGCATACTTCCCTATGGGTTGGGTCTGGTCAGTAGATAGGGCCCTTCATTTCTCTGAGGAGGGAGTCACTGATGACAACTACTCTTCTCATTTTCTTAATAAAAGAGGTTGTTATATAAGTAGGCCATCTTACCTTGGGCCACTCCTCCAACCCAGATGGACTGTCATCTGTGTCATTGTTATCTTGCCCCTCTACCTCCAGTACCTCATACCTATTCTGTAACTGTATCTGAGGTTGTAGGAAGGGAAGGGGGCTGCCTGTGACCCCAAGAAGGAACGTGCTTCCATCTTCCCTCCCTCATCTTGGTTGTTATTGTTAATCTAGTGGCAGGAGGGCAGAGGGCTCATTTTTTCTTCTGTCTCCTGGTGTACCTGCCTCTGAGATGGTAGAGTAAGACTCCACCAATCTATCTCCTCCTTTTATTCTCTGCTACTTCTTAACCTCTCAATGTCATCCTGTAGCTTAGCCACCATGCAAAGCAGGTCATCTACTTGGTCACATCTTGCACACCTGCTGTTAATGCTGTCATCCAGTACTGGAGATAGGCTGTGGGATTCCCTGCAGCCAAGGACTTGGACAGCCGCAGGCGGTGTTGTCTGGGTTGCTGAATCCTTTTTAGAGCGGGTTACCAATTTTGCCCGCGTGGACACCATCTCCAACCTGTCTGCCTGTGGTTGCTGCACTACACGCAGACTCCTCGTGCACCACCTGCCCACATACCCTGCTGGTCACGCGCCAACAAACGCGAATGCAGCTGTCTCACTGTTCGTGGTCTGAGTGCCACTTCCGGTTTCACTGCGTTTAAATCTCTCGCAGGTTCTTCAGGAACGTTCCCAGCCATGTCACCCTCTTGGCCTCTCCCTTGAGGGATGCTGAGTCCTGACGGGTTTCTCCTTCCTTGGGCTTTGCTGGGTTAGGGAACCCCTGTCCACCTCAAAAACCTCAAAAATGGAAGAAAAACTATAGTGCTTTGGCATGGGCTCTACCACTGCAGCACCGCTGTCTCGCTGTTTGTAGTCTAATCGAATTTCTGACTTGAAATTATTGATGCAGTCAAGTTCCTATATCACTTTACACTTGCTAAGTGACTTATTTTCTTTGAATTTGCTGACAAAGGGGATCTGCTAAATGTTCTGGAGAGAAAAAGCAGTGACAGATATTTGAAAAAGGCAGTTAATGGCCTCTTTATGTCATTGTCAGTTTCCCTGTGAGTTCTTAATTTTCACTTTATGGTGATGGGGGATTGAAAATGTTAATGTAAGCAAGCCACAGAAAGCAATCCTTCTGTTAATATATGCATTCCCACCGAGATAAAACATTATCTGTAAAGGACAGAAGATAGTCCTACTGCATTATAAAAATGGTTTTAATCTTTTCAGGGTTGTATAAATGTCTTCGTCCTTTCTCATTTTCTTTACTGTTACTTTCCACATTTTTTTTTCTGTGAAATAGAATCAATACAGTTTTATAAAGAGCCATCTCAGTGTACCCTGTAAAGATTTCAGCCTGATGCAATATGTGTTACCATCAACATCATCACTTCTTCAAGTAGAATATAAGCCAAGGCGATATTATGCAAAAAAATCTCAAATTATCTGGAAAATTAAAAACATTTAAATCATACTTGTCCTGAAAACAAAGAAAATTTATCTTGTTTTAGTTGCTTATATCTAAAAATCTATAATCATCTGTAGTATGCTTAAAGATAGTAATCTTTTCTATCTGACCAAAATTTTCAGAACTATAAAGCGTTAATCAATTATTTTTCAATGGGTCAACTGAGATAATTTTGACAAATGTGGCTTCTTTTTTAAGCTTTCAAATGTCTTTTTTTTTGTTTGTTTTTGGTTTTTTATTGTTGTTTATCATAGATACAATTTGAAAGAAAACATTTAAGTAGAAAACCGGGTTTTTAATAATAATAAAAAAAAAAGACATAGAAAGTACCAACTGCTGAAAATTTCACCATCAAGTTTCAGGAACTGTGACATTTCACACAATTGATCCTTTCCAAGATTAGACTTTATTTTAACAGATTTGTGAGAAGCTTCATTTTAAAATTCCTGATCACTCCTAAATTAAATGCTTAGCTAATCTTGCTTAACACAGAATAATTCTGATGGTCCACACATTGTCATTATCATAGCTGGATACTGTCTCCTCAACCTTAATAAAAGTGAACTAAACTAAGGAAATTTTGCATTTGCAAAATCTTTTCCAGTTTTACTAAGTCATTAAACTTTCATTGCAGCATTTTTTTTTTTTTTTCCAGTTTTAAACTGATTTTTGGAAAACAGAATAATTCCAAACATTGGTGGGATTTTCACAATGCATAAAGTGAATATGTGCATTGCATTGCAAAACCTGGGGAAACTTTGAAACCCTTGATGCCATCAGGGTACGGTACAAGAGCCAGGAGGAAGAACTGGAAATGGGGTGCTTCTAAGCAGTGACAGGACTCTCTCCTGCATCTGCTGTAGTCTAGCTTTCTTATCAGACATTCTTCAGAAGTTTTTCTTCCTGTTTTTATTCTTGCTTTGTGGCACTTGGGGAAGAGGTGGTTAATGAGGTTATTTCTCATCACTGGCAGGATGAGGAGAAGTAGCAATTCTTCTGTGTCTTTTATCTGAGGAATTTTCCTCTACCTACCTCCCCACCACAGTAGCTGGTGCTTTTATTTTTTTTCCGAGACTGTGGGACATTTTGAGGATGCCATATGTCTCTGTAAGTCTTCCTGTTATGCATACAGAATACCGTTGGCAACAGGGTCATGGTCCTGATTGTTATACCATCAGTGCTCAGAACAGGCTGGGTTTCAGAGTAGACTGTGCAGGTTACCTGCTTGTAGGCTCCCAGTGGCATTGGTTGCTGAACTGGGAAAAGGTGAGGTAGGCTACGCTATAGTTTTCACTTCTGACTCTGCTTTCTGGAGCTGTTATCTGGCTTTGTGGCATTGCAAACTATGTTAAACACTGGAATTAAAAGAAGGATGATAATTTTCATCTTAGCTTGGGATAGAAAAATGGAAGATAATTTCTAGTGGGAAGGCATAAGCCATAGCAGATTCCCCTCAGATGAGTCAATTCTTTTCAGCTTTTTTCCATTTTAGGTGCTTCAGAGTTAACATTCTCTTCATGGAACTGATTATTAAGATATAAGCGAAGTAAGCAAACTGTGAAGTTCATATTAGTCCCATCACCAGAAGGATTTAAGATGAATAGAAGGGTTTTCAGGTGAGCTAAGTCTAATCAAAGATTCAGCAAAGTCACTGAGAGGTTTATAAAACTGCTATTAAAAACTACCCATTTGGCACTGACTAAAACTCCATGCTTTGTAAAAAAGCCAGTGACTTTTTTAGCAACGTCCTATCTTGATTTGAGAAAAATGCTTTCTAGAAAACAAGAATTCTGTCCCTGACCAGACAGATACATACCAGCTAATGCAGAGAAGTTGGGATGAAGGGAGGTTGTTAAAGACAGTTACAGAACAGATATAGGACAAACAAAATCAGATAATATATGGTCACAATAATACTATATAATCAGGCTTTTTTAAAAGGAAAATGTGTTTAAAACCACTTTCCAAAAGTCAAGAATAGACAAGTCTCAAATGTCTTTATTCCAGTACATTACTAAAATTCTGTAGGATCTGCATAAGAATGGCAAGGGTATAGTGTACAATTTGTTGGTCACATCACATTGTCTGGGCAACTTTTGCCCTGATCTGAACAGTGTGTGTCAGAGAAAGAACTGCTAGGAAGACATAAGAGCAAGAATGTGTACTCTAAAATGGATCTCAATGCACAGAATACTACTGTAGCTACATCTGGACTTTATTGCTAGCAATGTTATTTTAATGTAAAATACTATATGGAAAGCATCAGAAAGATAATAGACATTTCCTTCTTACACTTCAACTTCCAGCTCCATATCAGCATGTTGCACTATGGGTAGCTGGAAAAAGACAGGATGGTAAATCTGAAATCCAAGAAATCTGTCTGGCTTACTTACAAACAGGAGTGTTGTAGCTGTTGTTGTTATTGTTGGGTTTACATTTTTTCCCCTACATTTTTGGGACCTATGTTTTTTGAGCCTCAGTCTATAAAAAAAGCCCTCCCTGTAAGAGCAAGGGCTATTAATCCAAGTGAGATATTTTAGGACATTCTAACAATCATGGGCCACTGTGCATCAGTGCTACCTTGCAGCTTTGATACATATGAAGGCCTGACCTTTGACTATTGTGCAGTTTACACTAGTCTCCCACTTTAAAAAAATCCTAGAGATGGATCACTGACTCTTACTCCTTAGTGTTGCTGAGTCTGATTGAAGAAACCTTTGTTATTTCTGGAGGAAAAAGCCAGAAATGAGAATAATTTTCTGACTTTTCACAAGTTCTTAAAGAAAAATCTGTATTTATTCAGTGTAACATGTCCAGAGATTGCCAATAATCTTCATGCTTCCACCCATTTATCTTTCTATAACTTTCTCTTTTATACAATTTTTAGCTCTAGTATCTATATTTTGTTTTGATGGGTGTCCTGTATACTATAAAAACAAACAAAAACCAAACCAAACCGAAACAAACAAAACAACACAAAACAAACAAACAAATAAAAAAACTCCAAAAAACAAACCCAAAAAAACTAGTAAAAAAACCCAACAAGTCTTGGTATAGAGTTAGAGCTGCTGCTGGAGAAAGACAACACTGATGATGGGGAGGAAAAAGGTTAAAGTTAAAAAGACTTGCAGTCAGGAACAAAGGTATGAGCATTTGCTTTGAACTTGGGAACCTCACAAGCTGCTCTGCCAGCATATCCCAGGTGTAGACCATGTGAGTTGGGGAAAGAATGTACTTGTGAGGAGTGTGATGACAGGCCTGAGTCTGTTCTGCATTCATCCCAGCATGCACTAGTGCATCTGTTATACATTTACAAAAGATTTTACTTTTTCTTGCTTTCTCTTTTTCTTGGTAAAGTTATTTAAACAAATTTAAGCAAATATTGAAACCATTATAGTGACACAAGCACAGTAAGTCTTTGAAAGAAGGAGATGCAGTATTGGCTATAAAGTGGTAGCATCAGTTCTCCCTTAGAGCTGCTGTAAAGGCCCTATCCTGGTCTCTGTGTGGACAATCTTCTGTTTTCAAGCAAAATCAGCAACAGAGCAATGACTTGACAGCTCACTCGTGTGTGCTAAATGCTAAGATAAGGTACTCTTGAGGAAAAAAAAAAAAAAAAAATTTAGTGGCTCTGCTGCTGCCCTGTTGGAGTTGCAAGGTGTATGAAAGTCAGCTAAGGGCTGAAAGGGTGCACTCCACAGGTGCCCTGAAAGCTGAGGTCCACCATGGCTTCCTCCCAACAATGCACTGGAGTTTTCTTCCGGGGCACACTAGGCTGTGTAGGGTGATGGTGTAGCTCAAAGACTTCTAATAGATAGTTTAAACAAAGCCAGGCCTCCCACTCAGGATACATACCTCAGTACACCTGGCACAACATTTAGACACTAACTGCTAGATCCAGACATAAAAAATAAGTTTACAACCTATATATGGTGTTTTCCATATGGAGGTGGGCATGTTTTCCATCCATTTTCATTAGTCAAGAAATCTTGATAGCTTTATTAAACAAGAATAGCAAGCAACGTATTTTTTTTTTCTGATAATGTCCTCAACCTGCTAGATATCAGGCAAACTGTCATTGAGGCTCAACTCAAAATGTTACTGTGTTTAAGGGAAAAAGTTAGCCATGGGATATAGAAATCATTTGTTCACTTCTATGTGAAGGGCAGTAGTTAGTGAATGCAGGACAATAGGATACAGAGAGAAAGATGGAGGAAGATATAGGAAAGAAAACAAGACCTTGCTTGGAATTTACAGAGTATTTTATTTCAGAGTCCAGTTGTTGTACAGAAATAAAGAGCTATGAACAGAAATTATTGATAAAACATTATGTTAAAAATCCCAGATAAGTGTTAAAGTTTCGGCAATTTTAAAAGGAAACAAACAATAACTCTCAAAACTAAGGCTAACTCAAAAACCTGCAGAGTCCAAAGAGGAGGACTCTCTGTGCAGCTGGCTGAGGGTAATATTATTAGTAGCCTGCCTGGGTCCATGATCATTGCTCTGAAGCAGGGGATATCTGTTATCCATGTCACTAACTATAAGCCATATTTCACCCTGAGTTGGAATCTAAAGCAGCATTGGAACCTAGGCAGATTTTATTTTGTTGGTTTTTTGAGAGCAGCATCATACTGAAACAATACTGTCTGCTGTATGTCTTGCAGAAACTTGAATTTCTAAACAATCTTTGGCAGGTTTTTGATTCCTTTATGATCTTCAGAAATACATGCAACCAAAGCAAAGAGGGGTCAAGTTCAGGTCTATCCAATTGTCAGTATTGAGTTCTTTCCCTATATACCAGGTCTGAAAGGATTCATCTGGTCCTCAGATATTTTTATTTATTATTTTGTGCAACAAGATTCTAAGTTAGTTTTCAGTAATAACAAAGTTTTATTATAAATGTTGTTAACTAAGTTTAATACTCGAAGTGATTTTTGAATAGCTTTAGTTCAGTGAACTACTCTAGGTTTCTGGGCTTTCACTCTCATTAACTATCTCTTGTAAAGGCAAAAGCTTCTGAATTTAGGATTAGTAAAAAGAAAACTGCAAAATAAACAAATGTACATCTAGATCTCAAACAGGGTGGTCCACAACCTTGTTGGTCTAAGTGTTTCTGTTTTGCTGAGGAGAGCAAGTTAGGCAACATTAATGATTGCCCTAGAGTAGAAGGGTCCCAGTTGTTGAGTCTGGGGGCCTTCAAGTTGGCCACCAGCCAGGAGTAAGCAAAGAGAGAGAAAAAAAAAAAAAAAAAGTTTCTAGAATGGGAGTGGAAAGGGGCCTATGGAAAGAAGCAGCACATTGTTGAGCCAGACAACAATGTAGGTTGTTGCATTTCTGTTTTTATTGCAGCTTTGAAATACAGAATATTACTTTATCTTTGAAGAAAGCTGTGATTTGGAAATCACATTTAATACTTGATTCTGATAATAGGGGCTGAGTCCTGTTCCTATCAATCCACAGGACACAGAATGCCAGGTCCATCATAGGAATATCTCTTCTGTCCTTTTCTACCCTATCTTTACCTAAAAGACCATGGTTGTGTGGCTTCTAATATGGCCATGTGAAATGTTGACACTTCACACAGTTCTCTGTGTGACACAAATATCATAGAATCATAGAATGGTTTGGGTTGGAAGGGACCCTTTAAGGTCATCTAGTTCAACCCCTCTGCAGTGCTAGTAGTTATGAGTAGTTTGACTGTATCTGTAATTTTAGTCAGACAACAAAAGCATTGAAACTGGTAAAGAAAAGGACATTTGCCCCTAAAATTAATAAGGTGAACTCTGGGTGAAAATATCCAGGCTGAGGTTTTCATAAAACACTCTCCTAATAGTTGAGAAAAGGAGATCAAAAAAATTGGTCCTTTCCCTTTACTTAAAAAAACCCCCAACATTAACACCCGAAAAAACAACACCAACCTGAAACCTCAGACTGTACTGAAACAGAAATTTCTGTGTCTTCCCTCATCCATCTCTTTTTTTCAACAGCCTGGAATTATTCATAGTCCTGATTCTATACTGAATGTTTTTGTGTGCTTAAAAAAAATTAAATTAAATAGAGGCTTTATACTTAAGAAAGGGAGAGTAGTTCTCTACCTAAAAGTATCATGATAGAATTTTTCTTTCACAAAGTATCCATCTCCTCTGTTAGGATGATTAAAATAATTAATCTACTTTGTTTACATTATTCTCATGTAGAAGGCTGCTTTCTGTCTCTGGACTTGCTAAACTTTTAGAGATATACCAACTCATCAACTTCATCTTTTTCTAGTGCTTGTTTTAGGAAAGGGATTAGATCTGACCATGAGTATGGTAGGACTCTGTGCACAAATTACAAGGTTATCAGACTCCTAGCCCTGCACCATGCCATTGCTTACTTTCACCTTGTTGAATTGCTCTTAGTATTTTTTCTGTTCTCTTTTCCTCCTCTGTGACAATAGTGAAAACAAAGTTTTCTTGAGATCTTTACAAATGATCTCTGGTATAAAAGCAACCCCCAGGCCTTTAACAGACCACCTTTAGCATATGACAGGATAGGTGGCTTTAACAGCATCACTGCAATGCTTCCCTCCAGTGTCTTCCCCTGCTGCCTCATTCTTCTGCTGCCATAGCTTAGAGATGATCTGCCCCATGGTCAGGAAGGTGAAACAAATGGGAACGTAGAAAAATGTTGGTACCAAAAGAGCACAATGCCCTGTCCTGGGAGGCTTATACCATATGACAGTGCTGAGCCTTCCTGGGGAAATCACATTTTACCAAGTGCTGAGCATCTGCTAAAGGCAATGATTCCACTGGCATCTCTTTATTCACTCATCAGCCAGAAGTGGATTTATATATGTTTCAGATCTATAATGATATATATATTCTGGATAACTCTGTAATCCCTATTCCTTAACCAGGATTTCTTGTCTCAACCCCAAGTTTCAATTTTTAACTGTAGAGGGTTTATAATTTATCTAGTTAAATATTAGCTTCACATTATCAAACAGTAACATTGCTCATTTCTTCCATTTGTTTTCCACAGTGATAATGTTTTTGAGCTGATAGAGCAGCACGTTAACTGAGCCTGCAAGTGTGAGGGAATCTATCCTGCAAACAGACTGAGACTGAGAGGAAAACTGACCTAGGACTAGAGGGCCCAGGTATCCACTAGAGAAGAATAATGTATGATATACAGTACCCCTTGAGAATTCTGCTGCTTACTATGACCTCCTGTGAAATTCTCTGGGGAAGGTATATAAGTGCCACAAGTAACTTATTAAAGATATTATATCTTTGACTTTTAAATATTTTATATAAAAAAGTGTTGTGTTACCAGTCTCATTAAATTTACTTTGTGCAGCACAGAATATCTAGTCAATTGACTCTTTACCTGTTATGATCACCACATTTTTTTTACATTGAAATAAATAATTGGTTTGAATCTTAGTGATTAATGTAAAATTTTAAGTTGTTTATATGTTGCCAGATAAAATGTGCTTTAGTCAGTAAATCTTCTGGTTGCATACAGATGACAGTATTGAAATAGATAATCCACTACAGATGCATTAAGTTCATAATCTAAAATGCTTTCTAAAGTATTTTACAGTAACAAATAAAGGCCAGCTTGATGACATAGCCTACAAAAACAACAATACATAAACCAAATTCTAGTGCAAGTCTGTGAATGCAAAGACTTCAGAAAACTGTCCTCTTCCACTTCATCAAAATTTTAAAACACATCTTTTCCTATAGAGTTTAGCTCTTTTTCACATTTATAACTCTAGTTATTTTACAGAATTATGGCTTGCCTCTAGGTGCTCCCTTCTTTAATCACAGCTTAGAAGCTGTGTAGCATTTTTTGTTGTTTGCTTGACACTTGGAGTATCTGGCATTCTTCCTGATGTTCTAAGATTGTACTGCCAAGGGAAAAAAAATATGACATGCATCCTTGTAAAATTTGTGCTGCTTTCTTTGGCATTCCCCTCTTTCAGGGCCTGAGTCCATATGGTAGTTCTGCTTTGTTTTTTCTAATTACTAGCAGCTGAGTGAGTTTGTGTCCAGGGGAAAGAACTTTAACCAGCTCTAACAGGTGCTACAAGGTCAAAGCTTTTATGCAATTACATGTAAAAAGAGATGTTCGCTGTACCTGACCCATTAGTGAGAAAATGAAACAAACACCGGACAAGAAAATACAAGACCATTTTGTCTAAATACCTACATTTTCCAAGGCACTGTGCTGAAAGAGGTACAAAAGAGTACTTACCTTTCTTTAGTAACTTCATCCTGTGTTTTTTCCAAAGTCTCTGAACAAATGAGTTGAAATCTGTAAACTGTCACGGACATTTCCAACACTCTGTAAATGTTTCACTAGTTTGGAGAACATGTGTACCTTTCCTGAAATACATCCTTTAATTGGCTCTTCAGCTATTCCTGGGATCATGGAAGTGGGCAGCTTTAGCTAATGTTCCTGAAAACTACTTAGGAACCTTTTTCCTTTGGAAAATTTTACATTAACATCGCTTGTTATGCAATGAAAATGTTTGGAAACAAATGAAATGTTTATAACAGATGATAAGAAGTAGAGAATACTTTCTGCACTTCTATTACAGTCAATAATACTTATGTGAATTTGAGATTATTTCTTTTGTAGTTTGCTATGAGCAAGGTCTTGACTGTACACTAAGGTGTTATTTTCACTTTACTTTTTATAAGTTATCTATAAAGCAGAACATGTAAGTTATAGTACTTGCAGTTAACTTGATTCTCCAAAGTCTTAGTATAACCATGTGGTGTTTCAGCCTGTATGTGTGCAGTATTTTTACAACTGGGCATATGGATCCAACCTTTGACACGATGGTTTGGATGGAGCAACCTTGATATGACTTTTTCACCAAGAATATGCACAAGCATTGACTTTTTCTGTCTTAGCAGATACATTTATCTGTATCCTATGGCTTACCCTGCTCCCTCCAGTGCTGGCATAGTGCCTGCTCTGTACCCTGGGTCTGTAACACCCTCTTTCCCTGAGGCTGTCCTGGAGATGCCAGCCCCACTGAATGGGAGAACATAAAGTAGGTTGTGGCAGCCTGGGGTCGGTTTGTCCCTTTACAATAAATCAGTGCTGTATTTGGGGAAAAATGTAGGGTGGGTGGTGGAGAGCAAATCAGTGTAGAGGTAGGCAACAGAGCTTTTGGGTGATGGGAAAGGGCTGCTTTTCTGTGCTTATATGCTTACATGTTTGTGCATGTGGTTATGTTCTCACATGCTGATGTCTGTTCTTAGATGTGTGGGTAGGAGCTGTTGTGAGTTGCTGAGCCTGGAAGTGGAGATGTAGTGAAAATTAGACTAAATTATAGCAATAAACAATAAATTCACTGAAAATAATGCATTTTTTTTAACATCCTGAAACTTTTTGGCAATGTTTTTGCCTTTTATATTAGCTAATATATTAACCTACTTAATTAACTGAATTGGTTCTAGAGACTTGAATTTTAAACTTTAATCCATCTCTTAAAATCTGAATTTACTTTTGGCACTAGGGAATGCAGATGGTTGCCTCTGACAATGCTCATTACTCAGGCACAAAATGTGAGAAGAGACAGTGGGGGCTGGTGGGTTGCAGATCAGGGAGAATGAGGCAGAAAATAAGTGGGTTTTATTTTCTGTGAAGGGACAGGGAGAGGGGTTGAAATGATGAGGATCAGGTCAAGGATAAAATAGGTTTAGTAAATCTAATAGCAGATCTAATATATCAAGAAGTGCCAGAAAGCCTCATTATCCATATCACATTGAGGACATGTGGCAACTGTTTGGTTCAGGATTTACTAGCAGTGCATTGAGGCTGTGCACTACTTCAGTCTTTGTGAGTCTCTGCAACTGTCAGAAGTTGGGTTTTTTTCCAGTGAGATCCTGTCTGCCCCCCAAATGATGGGACCTGCTCTATTCTGTCAGTCCCCCTTGACTCAAGCTTCAGGTGCTCAGTATTTGGCAATTTATATGGGTTTTTCAAGTTTTTTGTATTAAAGCTCTCTGTCATATGTCTGATTAGGGGCCTGTTCTTTTTTTTCTAGCAAGGAGATGCACAGTCCTTAACTAAATATGCTTCATTGCCAACACAAATAGTGAGTATGGTACTGCCATACTGAATATGGCTTACTGCCAACAGTCTTGCTGTTGTTGCAATTGCTATTAAAGTAGTTAAATTATTATTAATACTAAACCAAAGTATCTAAATAGAAATTGCTGTCAGGTTTCTCTCAGAAAAAGTACTGACTTTGTTAATATGATAAATTAATTTCATAGCAAAAATAGCAGTTCTGCAGACCAGGGCAGGATGCCACACTGCCATCCTTGATGGAGGTAGAGTCAACCTGAAGTAGCACTAGGTAGTCACATCATAAGCACCACTGAGGTACTCTGTAATCACAGGTTTTGCTTGTCCCTGTGGGTGTCACTAAGTTTTGAGAGCAATTTGCACAGGAAGTGAGCACCTGTATGGATATTTTAAAAACAGTTTTTTCTGCCTTGGGCATATAGAGGAACTGTGGGTTGGCACATTTAGGTGATATATTCTTCTTTTTACAGGGTACCATCATAAGTTAATAGTGCATTCATGCTTCATCTGCTTATGATATCTAACCCCAAGGGTAAAAGATGACCTAGCTTGGGTAAACTTTGTAGAGGATGAAGTCAGAGAAGTAGGTGAAAAGAAGAGAAGTAGGGAAATAGTGAAGAAGAGTTGGGAAAACTGCACTATGAAGTTTAATCTGTGTGGCTCAAGTGGTGCAGTTTGCTCCTACTTTGGAAATGATGTGTGTTAAACTTTGGGAAAACATGGCCATGTATCACAGCTGGCAGATCAGAATGGAGTGTGTGGATGGATCTGGTTTTGTTCCCCTCCTTATAGCCTTTGCCACTCCATTACACCATAAAGACTGAGAATTAGTCATATACTCTGGTTTATTCAGAGCAAGAATTCCAGTGCACCTGCTTTAGAAAGAAATCAAAACCATTCACATGTAAGTAATAAATGATAAACTGTGTCACATATAAGATGGTTGGGATGAAAATGTCTGGAACACCAACATGAGAAAACAAAGTAAATAAAATAACTCACAAATACACATAAATCCTGATTGGCAGAAACCAAATAATTTTACTTCCTACCTTACCCTAACAGTTACTAGAGTTTAGCTGCATCAAGCAAACAAGGTAGAAAGTTTGCAAAGGGGGGCTATTGTGCTGAAAGACTAAGCAGGGAGGATACTTATAACAGGATATTACACAAACTTGTAACTTCAACAGTGACTGCCAAACAAGAAGAAAGCATGCCATTGTTTGCTCCTATTTACTCTCATTGGTATATGACATTGCTTATACCCCTTTACCATTACCTGGGATTAGTAACTATTAGGCACAAGAATGTGGCTTTTGAAAGATGATCTTGCAAAGAAAAGGTACCCTGAAACACTGGTTAACAGACAGCAACACAGGGATCTGTGAACTGTTAGAGGGGGATGGGCTTTGTCTATGTTTCAAGTAATTCAGAGCAGTGGGAGCAGATCAGTGGATCAGAGCAAGTAAGGCTGAGCTCTGCCCCCTATATGTGCTCTACATGAGGCTCATCTTATAATTTGGGTTTACCTGAGCCAATTCCCTTTGACTGACTATCCCCACTGTGCATATGATTTGGAGCTGCCTAAAGGATGAAAAATTGTCTTGAATCTTTATGTCTTAGGTTGCATCATGTTTAATGCAAACATAGGTCAGATTCTCTGGATCATGCCATGCCTACATTAGCAATTACTGTAGACCTGTAGAAGCACATCTGAACAAACAGATGGATTAAGCCTATACTAGACCTGTCAGTGTGTGACAGTTACTTTGTCTTAGCTCTGGTCTGGTCCTATGAACTAAGTGCTGGTTGGTAGGCAAGTTTGCGGGATGTTTGCTGGAGTTCATCTTCCTATGTCTTTTCATCTGAAAGAAATATAGCTCATGTGC
The DNA here is from genome assembly GCA_024605025.1 of Megaceryle maxima. Taxonomy (NCBI): domain Eukaryota; kingdom Metazoa; phylum Chordata; class Aves; order Coraciiformes; family Cerylidae; genus Megaceryle; species Megaceryle maxima. The sequence continues at coordinate 52,307 of JANHGN010000551.1, read as the reverse complement.
TCCACAGACCCTCTTCAAAGTGAACCAAAGCATGGTAGCTGGTAATGTTTAAGAGACTGGCTTTAAAACCTCACTTCTAGTCCAGCTGAAATGCTAATGTAGATGTACCCCTTAATCTTCTCTGGAAGGAATTACATGCACCAAAACAGCCCTGTGAGTCAAATCAGCATATGGTAAATGGAGGTTTCTTCAGGGGATATTTTACAGAATTACACTGAAGCTCTGTAATTAATGCTAATCTAGACAAAGACAATGAAAGAAGCATCAAAGCAAAGAAGGAGAGACCCAGAACAATTGGCTTGTAGGCAAAACTGCTAGTGTCCTGGGAAAAATGAATGCAGAAATTATTCTACTGGGAAAAAATCAGGGAACATATGGAAGAGAAAGTACAATAACTGGGGAAAATTGGCAAAAAAAGAGCAATCTTAAATTAACTGTAACCTTGTGTTAAATTTTCTGGTTTGTTGATTCTTGCTTATGTGTTCACCTAAGAAATATCTTGATTTCTAAATAAAGCATAATCTCACAGGAAAATTATGTAAAGCAGAAAAAAAAAAAGTTATTTTGTTGTTAAGAACAATATATATATAGGCACCTGGAGTGTGCATTTTCTTTTCTATTTTCAGACTGTAATGATAAATATGCTTAATAACTGCTAACTGCTGAAAACTCTTAGCAGGATACCATATGCTCTGCTTTATAGTATACAAACAAAACAAGAGACCACAAATTTGATAATTTGTTGCTACTAAGGAGTAAAGTAACATATTTAGAATGTTTGCGTAGTAAGTTATGTATTGCAAATAAAAGGAATACAAAAGGCAGAGAGTACTGGGGTCAAGATCTATAGCATTCTTGTCATTTTTGAACAAAAAGCTTATTAAACATAAAATACTGTTCCCATGTAGGGTTCATTCCCACAGTTTTGTCTAATAAAAGAGAAGTTACCTAGCACTTGCCTCGAAGGTGGCATTAGTAGACTCTTTCCTATTCACTGACCTATTTTCCTCATCTTGTAAGAACTCAGTATTTTGTCAGATCTCTATTTGAGACCCTTCACACTCAGTTGAAATTAGGAAACTGTGCTTAAGGGGAAATTACATACATGAACACACACTGACCTTGCCTGCATGAATTTCTTACAGAATCAAGTTAAAGTATTGGTCTAAATTACTTGCATTTACAGAAACTTGTAAAGGCTTATGTACCCTAATGGTGTACTGCTTTACTGTGCCATTACTCTTCTCTTAAAATTTGCCATTTCCATTTCAGTGTAAGAGTCTCTGAATTTGCTGCTAAAGTCTATCTCCATGGTGTACCGGGACTCTAACAAGGTGGTGGAAAAGACTAATGATAATGATTCACATCCTCTGAGGAGTTCACATTTTGGAAGTTTGGTTTATCAGCATTACTTAGTGAAAATGCCATTGGTGATCATCTGCTAGGTGTGGCCAAAAAATCAGTGGAAAGAAGAGGTATAAAGGAATAGAAAAGCCTGTGGTTTTAGGAGATGTTTCTCCTGCCTAAAGCTGTAGGAGCTACTGCAGGAGCTTGATAAGGTATGAATGGGATCTGCCTTCCAGCCTGCCCTGTCCATTTAATTCTGGAGGAGGGGCCCTGCCTCCCCTACCCTGTCTGGGAAGAGCCAGAAAACCTGAGGATACAGGAGTCAGGGTCTCTGTTTTAACCAAACTTGAGTATCAGTCTTGATAATGATAGATACCATATATCAGCTAAAATGTCCTTAGTAAAAGCTTTATCCAACATCTCAGGATCTACACAAAAACTCATCCTTACCTCCACAGAGTTAATGCCCTATCTCATGCAGTGTTACTGCATAGAGAGACTGTGCTTATTCCATTTCTTCACCTCAGTAAAGTGACAAAAATAGTGTAATACAGGTTCCTACCAGATAGTTTCCAAGTTCTGTAGAATTTGTATTTTGTTCCAGGTCATCTGTGATGCTTCTGGTGTCATGAAACATTTATTGGAGCTGTGCTATTAAAAAAGTTGTGCTATTAAAAAACCTAAAGTACCATCTAGTACCATTAAGCCTCTAACCTCTATCTCTCAACAGATAAAGGAGTACTCTTTTAAGTCCATATCTGACTTCTCCTTGCTGTGTTGAAAGAGAAACTATGCGGGGAAAAAAAAGTGGATTTTTTTTTCCTCTTTCTTTAAAAAAACAGACCTACTGGCAAGCACATTAAACTATTCTTTTCACATAAGGCATGTTTTTTCACATAAGGCGTATTTCACATAAGGCATGTTTTCACATAAGGCATGGAGGCCTGCCATGTTTGTTTCATATGAAGATAATCATGCTCTTTTTTGTTTGTTTGTTTGGGGTTTTTTGTTTGTTTTGGTTTGTTTGGTTTGGTTTGGTTTTTGGTTGGGTTTTTTATGTTGTTGTTTGTTTGGGGTTTTTTGGTTTTGTTTTGTTTGTTCAATCAATGCAGGAAATGTCTGATCATACCTCCTAAGCTTTCCTCCCACAGCAGTGATTAATCATTCCCTTTGAAGTACTTACATTTCTGCAGTTAGAAGGAAAGTATTGATAACTGATTCCAGTTCTGCAAATGCTGCATGTGTGACAGCAATGGCATACATAAGTAGTTCCTTTGGTTTAGTGGGACTTGTCTGTAATTCATGCTAAAGTATCCAAATACTTGGAGACTGATGTTACTTTGTCAGTTTGGAGGTATTTCAATCATTGTTGTGGAAGACCCATATATTCTGAGTGATGATGAGTAAACTTCTCTTTAAAATTTGAATCATCAAGTGTATGAATTCATTAATACAGTGATTTTAAAGGTTATTGCAGCCAATGGCATCACTAATCAGATTCACTTTTCAGTTTTTGTTTGTTCATATGTCTTGAAAGGAATTTTTTGCTTGTCAGTAGAACTGTTGTTATGATTGGGTGCAATGCTATATTTGGTTCACAAATACAAGTTATGATTAAATATTTATGAAAAAAACAAATTAAGCTATGTTGGCTGAGCTCTATCTCTCTTCAAAGGGTAAATTAGTCTCCTACAGGTCATATAAGATTTCCAGTTCAAGAGGCACAAATTAATACACTGAGAAGCATCTTATAAGTACTTTGTTCAATGCAACCAGATCCCAGAACTGCAGAATCACCAAGGTGGGAAGGGCTCCCAGAAGGTCTCTGGTCTAGCTCCCTGCCCTGAGCAGGCCCAGTTCTGGGATCAGACCAGGCTGCTCAGGGCTTTCTCCAGGCAAGTCTTCAGGCTCTTCTCAGCAGAACTTCTATTCAGCGATTCAACCCACAGTCTGCACTGATACAAACCAACAATCCATCCAAGGTGCAGGACTTTGCATCTGCCCTTGCTGAATTTCATGAGGCTCTTGGTGACACATTCCTGTAGTTTGCCTAGATACTTCTGAATATCATCCCTTTCATTAAGCATATCAGTTGCATTCTCTGGTTTTGGTGTCCTCAAACTTGGTGAGGGTGCACTCTATCTTCTTCTTCAGGTCACTGATAGAGATACAGAACAGGGTAGATCCTAGGATGAGGTCCTGGAGGAACACTACTGGTAACTGGCCTTAAAACAGGGTGGCCTGGCCTGCAGCTATTACCCTTTAAGCCTGATAAATCAACAATTTTTTCACCCATCTAGAAGTCATCTGTCCAGTATATAACATGCTAACTTGGATACTTTGGTGCTGTGAGAAACCAATGGTGGAGATTAATTCAAATTCCATAGTGCCATCAGACAGACAGAGAGTGATACTGTGATTCCAATCTTGTTAAGTGAAAACCAACTGTAGACTGAATTTCTCATGACATTCTGAAATTTTCTTTACAGCTAAGTACGGTATGTAGTCTTTTTTTCCTTACAGAACTTTTGACTGGAGGTGTGTTCATACTGGAAATCAACTTTGGTCTGCAGGTCCAGTAAAAGAACTTTATATGATCTTTTTGCCTCTTTTCATTAGGTATCACATATCTACATGCTGGCTTTGTGCCAAATATAATTATTGTTTGTTATTTATTATTTATAATAATAAATAACAAGCACATTTAATGAAGAAATACTCCAAACTTCTTCCAAATGCTGAGACCTGTATACCTCCATTAAAACTTAGTGGATTTTCCAAAATTTAAAAGTTAGTATAACTGACAGGAGAATTTTCTCAGTGACTTCCTCAGCATCTATTGCTTGTAAGCTGGCTTTTCTCATATAAGTGATTTTTTGCTCTGTTTTTCTTCCTAATTAGGAGAAAGTGCTGAGACTCTCTATATTATAGACTGTGGTCTACAGGTGTCACATATTCTTTAATAAAGGGTAGTGCAGGAAGGATCATGTCTCAAGTGCTCCCTCTGGAAGGGAATGTTTCACCTTCCAACTTCCTCCATCAGCACTTTGGTATTTCAAGTTGCTGAATTAAAATGATGTCAGGAATGCACCACTTATTTCTGAAATTTCAGGTGTGGTAGTTAAAATATCTAGCACTCTCTTAACACCCTATGCTGAAATAATAAAAGCCCTCAGAAACAAATTACTGATCTTACTGAATATTAATAGTCTTCTGTCTTGAGCATAATGTGGCCCAGAATATTTTTGTGGTGTTTCATCTGCTGAATAGTTGAAGAGTGTGCACCACATGGCATTCCTCCATACAATTTTCAAATATCTAAGTACATTGCTTGAAATTCTTTGTAAATTAACTCCACAGCATTATTATGATTTACAAAACATATACTGGGATTTAGAAATCTATTTTGCAGCTTTATGTAACTGCACAGTTTGCAGTACAGTACAAAATGGAACAAGAATTGAGTTTGAATTGTGCTGTAACTGATCAACTACGGACTAACTGCTGTGCAAGAAAATAAAACAGCTGCCATGCTCAGAGCAATAAAACATCTCAGAGTCAATACCTTGTTATTAAAAAGCTGGTCTTAACACTTTCTTTTCAGCCTCACCACTCTGCGTCAGGGGGCTGTATAGCACAAGACAGATACTACTATTTTAACTTCTTGTTATCTTAGACCAAGCCACCAGAGAGTGATACCAGTAAAAGTGAGAGGGAGGGGGAGGCAAGCTACCAAGTTACTAACACTGCTTCCTGTAGCACTGTGGCTTTTTTCTTGGTGGTCTCCTGTTCCAGCTCAAAACAGTTTGTGGATGAATGTTTTGTTGATTTGTTTATGCTCTGTTAGTGCTCATGTAGATAGTATAAGCACTTCTAATATGCATTCCTTTTAATGACATTTAAAGAAATGTGATTATAGAGATTGGTTCATGGAGAAGGGGAATAAGTGACTCATAATGGATTGGTGAGAGAGCATATATCGATGTTTGCAAGAGAATAGTTCATTGAGTTCATGGAGCTTTGTATGGCAGCAGGGCAATTCCCTTCAGGCACCCTGAAATTCTTAGCACAGTCTAAATGTGAAGAGCGATGTTGAGACTTACTATACTACTCAATTATGTGTAATGTAAGGCAAACATGTTCTTTGACACCCTTATATTACTTTCCCATATCCCCAGGATGAGGTAAATTTAAAGAATTCATCTCATTGGTAAAGAAAACAGATGGGCTACACAGGAACCTGTGAATTATCCTTGTTTAATTTTCCTTAAGACTGATTGGCCTAAAAGTTGTACCGCAAGTCTTTACAGTGTGTTCTCAGGCATAGCCAAATTTTGGGCATTTCATGTTTTGTTGAATTTCACTCTGGAAAGCTCATACTGTGATTTGATGCTCTGACCATTTGAACACAGATTTTTTTCCCCCAATCTTGTCAAATTACATGGAGTAGTTATTGAATTTTGCAATGGTTGTGAAAAAATAAATGTATTCAAAAGGCTAGATATGTTAGGAACTGGCAGAGCTCCATTGACTTGCTAGGGTTAGGCTGCCCCAGCATTCATAAAGGCCAGATGTCTACAGACTAGTAAGAACAACATGACATTTAGGGCTTCAGCCATATTCCAAATTCATGCAGCCAGTTTTGCCTTTTCGTTTGTGTGTTGGGTTTTTTTGTTTGTTTGGGGTTTTTTTGTTTGTTTGGTTTTTGTGGGTTTTTTTGGTTTTTTTTTTTGTTTGTTTGGTTTTTTGTTTTGTTTTGGTTTTTTTTTTTGTTTTTGTTTTTGTTTTTTTTGTTTGTTTGTTTGGTTTTTTTTTTTTTTCCGAGAATTTGGGGTTTATTGGCCATGTTGTCCTCTGTAAATATTCAAAATAATATTTTTAAATGTGATCCACTTACATAGAAAACCAGAACACTCAGCTTCCTGAAATGTGTCTGTGCTTTAGTCTTCTAACACAATGGTTTTTTATGGAGTTCTTCCTCAATAATTTTACACATGTAGTTATTATAGAGTGTGGTACTTGCGAGTATTAGCTTCACAAGTCTGTGAGCAAAATGGAAGGTCTGGCACTGAAATCAGAAGTTGTTGTGCAAGTGAATAATAGTAGGATTCTTGTGAACCATAATCTAGGTTACTTAATCAAGCATACAAAAAGAAATTAAGAAAAACATTCAGAGGAAGATTTTTACAGCTTCCCAAATTCAGTGACAGTTCTGTGACTGCAGACAAAGATTTTCTCTGACTTCATCTGAAATTACAGAGAGAGAGTTAGGCTATTGTATTCTACAGGACAGTAGCAACTCTCTTATGAGCTTCATATTCTTGAAGATGAGGACAAAAATATTTAGATTAAATTTGGCTTATCAGAAGTGTCAGAGTGGCTCACCCTCCACAGTTTCATTCATCTTGCTGAGTAAAGCAGCTTTGGGATTCAGCAGATGATAGGAAACAAAACTAATGATAATTATTTGTATAATCTAAAAGCACTTTCTCCTTTCATTTGGGAACACTTGTTCTCTCTCTGTGTCCCTGAGTTCAGCTGAATAGCAGCCAAACTGCATCACTCAGTTATCTCATTAGTCTTTCACAGAGGGCAAGACAAACAAGTGAGCAATGCTGAAGTATGAAGGCCTTCATTTGAGGGGGGGGAGGGGTGTTGGAGGGGAATGGTTTCTCTGCTTTGAGATAGAGTTGGAAAAACTTGGAACTTTAAATTGATCTAAGAAACACACACACACACAAAATTAATATTCCTAACTATAACATGAACAGGTACAGAAGAAGAAATTGATTTAGTTCATCTCATTATATAGTATTATGTCTGAGGACACAGTACTGGAAGTGCAAGGTGGTTTGCTAGTCTACATGTTCATTTAAAAAAAAAAAAAAAAAAGAAGAAGAAAGAACCTTTCATTAGTTGGTTCAGCTACTGCTGTAGCTGTGTGCTCATTTCCAGCGTGCTGGTAGCTGACTAATTGCCATCTCCACATCTGCAGCGTGTTGTTACTCTCTGCTGCCTCCTGCTTTCTCAGTTATCCTTTTGCCAAATTGTGCTAGTACAGATGTGTCTCAGAGGTTTTGGTATGAAAGCTTGACACTCCATGCTTTTTCATTGCAGTCTGCCAGAGCTGTGAGTGGCAGCGATGACATTGCTGATGTCAGCATCACTGTGCAGAATATATAATTGTGGTGTAGTTGGCTGTTTCCTCTGGGGAGCTCTGTATTTTGTGTCATGGTATTTCTTTAATGCAGAGAGCAGAGAACGCAGGGAGAAAGGGAAGCACTGCTTTTATTCCTTTTCCTTTCTTCCCCCACCAAACTGGCTACCTGCCACCAGCTGGAGGTGGACAGTCCTGCCTGCTTGGTGCCTCCCCTGAGAAGAAAAGCAAAAGCTGCCTGTGCCTGGAATTGTGGAGTGAGGAGGGTGCAGAGGGAAATTTTAAGCTCCTTGTTTATCAGAGACTTGGAAATGCGCTGGAGGTCAGAATAACTCAGATTTGTCTGTGTGTTAATGTCCAGATCTGTTTAATATCGAAGCCAGCTGTAGTGCTTGCACAAGGCTGAATCTTAGATGATCAACTATCTAACATGCAGGAAGAGGCCAGCAAGGGTGTTGGGTTTTGGGTTTTTTGTTTGTTTGTTTGTTTTTGGGTTGTTTTTTTTTTTTTTTTTTTTTTGGTTTTTTTTTTTAATGGAAGCATGGTTCTGCAGTATATAAACAAAAGTTAGTCAGAAATCTTGAACAAGAATCTCACTTTAAGTTGCTTCTTCGTTTTGTTTTTGTTTCAAGGTTTTTTGTATCCTTTTTAGTGGTGGGGTTGTTAATGTCTGGTACTATGGGCCAAGAAAAAAAGGAACAAGCCTGAAAAAAACCACATCCTCTCCTAGGACTAGATTCTTTCTTTGGTTATGATTCCTATTGACTTCATTAGATATTGTCCAAGTGGAACTAAGCACAGAACTTGACCTGCTGATTTTGCAAGCCTAAGTTTAAGTTACATATATGCTTTTATCCAGTTAAGCAAACAACTGTTTCTGCTGTGAGATCGCGAGATAAATGGTCTCTGCTGAGATGTACTCAGCCTGTGCTTGGCTGCTGTAGCTTTTCTTCCGTTTCCCAAAAAAAAAAACCCCAAACCTTTCTGTTTGACCACTGGGTGTCAGTGAAAGACTGAGAAGTAATTTTCTGTAATTCAATATACAAGCGTTTATCTCAGGCTCTGTGGGTGTTCTTTAGTTAAGGTGGCCTGGACAATTTTGAGAAAGCTGAGTGACATACACCAGGAGTGTATAAGAATTAGGAAAACTAGCTCAGATCAATAAATTGTTCCTTAATGACTTCATTATTCTATACAAAATATTTCATACTGGTATGGACAGTTAAGAAATCAAAGAAAAAGAGATTGTCTTTTTTCTTTTTTCAGTAAAAACACTATTCCTGTTATAATACAATCAAGCAGTAAAAAGCTGGCATTTTACTATGTTCATATTCCTTGTGCATTAGTCAACCATGTATAATTGGAGGTCCCAGTCCTAAAAGATGCTGTCCACATGCAAAGTATCAGGAGGAAAATGCCCTTAATAAATGTATGAGAAATCAAGGTGCTCCACACCTTTATATCAAATCTCTTTTTGAGGCTCTGTTCCCTTTCACAAAGAGAAAAGAAAATAAAATCTGTTGTGGATTCTTTGGCAGACTGGCCTTAAAAGATGTGAATATATGATATAAGACAGAAGCTGAAAAGTCAGTGACAGCTTTTTTAAAAACTGAGGAGGAAAAAGAGTTTAATTGAATGGAAGGGGTAAATACATGTATCCACATAATTGCACCTCTATTTACATACTCTGTTTATTTTACGTTGAAATTGATTTCACTTTTCAATCTGTCAAAGGTGTAGCTGCATTGAACAGGCTGTTGGAAGGAACGTTATTAGTTTTGGAAGCTTGGCAGGAAGCAAGCAGCCTTTGGGAGCTAGGCAGGTGTCACATCACAAGCATTTGGGGTTATGTAATGGGCACATTAATTGTATAGTGCTGCAAAAATGATCTGCTGTCAAATAACTGAGAGTTTCAGTGTCAATCTGGTCCTCTCTCTTTATGCTTCAGAGTCCTCTGACCATTGAAATAAGTTAAATAATCAAATTCCTGTGATCTGCTGCTCTGTACTGCTAACATGTTCAGGACATGTACTGCTGCTTTTTCTCAAACACTACTACCATTTTAAGGACACTGCAAAATTAAAGCATATAAAGGATTATTTTTAAGTAATCTGTTGTGATGATCATTCCCTAGAAAAAATTCTGCAACAAATTCATTTGCCATACAAACAATATGTTGGACTTCTGTTTAGAGTATAACTATGAAAGAACAAAAGATTTGTGCCAAGATTTCTCCTTTGAACAGTACAAAGTGGAATTTTCCTGAATTGCCCTTCTAAGTGTTTTTACTGTTTACAGAGTGGGTATTAAAAGACACAGCTATTTGAGATCTTATTTGATACGTAATTGTGGGATGGGAGAACTACCCTCGCTCAAGGATTCATCTAGAGACTATTTTAATTTCCTGTGCTGTGGTATACACAGCCTGTGTGTCTAAATGAGGGAAAAGTAATAGTCGAGCACTGCTGAATTCTTATATCCTGTGTTCTGCGCAGTGACTTGCTCGCTGCTCCGGGTCTCGGTGTTTGCCGCTAGAGGCCCTTCTGTGCTAAGGGGAATCGGGACTGCATTTCACGGCGGCTGCACCCACCTCTGCGGGCTGAAGTTGTGCACACGGAAAAGAGGAGTTTCCATTATTTTCATTCATGTAACTGCAGGTCTGTAGGTCAGAGACAATTTCTAGGCAACCAAAAAGAAAAAAAGGATCAGTGTTCTTTTACATATATTGACAATAATGTAGCTCTACTGAAAAAAAAAAAAAAAAATAAAAAAAAATTAAAAAAAAATTGCATTTTAGAGCATTTTGGCTTTACTCTCTGAAGCCGAAGGGCTCAATCTGCATGTCCTTAGGTGTTCTAGTGCAATGAACCATATATTTCAATTATAAAAATTTCAGTGATATTTAAACGTTTAACTGTCTCCTGAAAAGTCATACTATTCTGACTAGAGTGATAACAAAATTATTACTTTTCTTGAAACGTTTTTACTTTGGCACTGAACTATAAAGATCTTTTACTGTTCTATTGTAATTTATAGCAGTTAAAACATTAAATATTTTCCTGCTTTAATAGGATACAACATTGAGACTGTCCTGTGCATGACATAATCTCAAATGTTTCAGATCATGGTCTATAAACTTAACGTCTTTCAACATTAAGGATTACAGATAAGTTGGAGCCACTGCACATTTACAAAAGTGATTTTATTAGACCTAAACAGATCACATCACAAATTAGATTTGTATAGTGACAGAGTACCAGCACTCTGACAAACGTGCATGTTAACTTGCAGACTGGAAAGCTAATATCATTGAAGAAAAAAAAAAAAAAAAAAA